>MU871348.1:0-10896 GCA_036418205.1 Ostertagia ostertagi
CGCCCATAACCACATGCACTACCTTTTGTCTTTAACACGTTGACGACAGCGTGACGCGGTAACGCGTCCCACTTTGCGCACCTCGTGGGACATTGTGACGCGGTAACGCGTCCCACCCAAGTCATCCCTTTTTCTTGCGCTTGTGCGCGACTTATTCCTAAGGTCTTTGTACTCATTCTATAGGCCATACATTAGCATACTTAAAAACCACATGGCTCACAGAAAGGCCAAATATTCTTTAGTTTGGCAGAGGTTTTCCAGACCTTACGGATATGTCTGTTCAGTTCATTCCTCGTTTTCTTTTCATTAACGTGGGAAGATATGTGTTTTTCTACTGAAACAACCACGTCCAAATTAATTTTGGAACCACTAAAGGGAAAGTAAGTAAAATTTGCCTTTTCATGGCCTTAACACGTCATTTCGGTCGAACTTCCATTACTGTAACTCCCGATAAGGACAGATCGAACATTATTGAAAACACTTCATCGCATCTAATTTACAGCTCAAAATCCATGGATTTGGTGTGCGGCGGCGGCGCTCGCAAAATCGCTCTGGTCCCACGCGGTGCAAAAACACAAAACGCGCGATGTCGTCAACGTGTTATTCGAGTAGTTGGTATTTTTACCACGCCAGTCAATGTATCGGGAAAACACTGTAGCGCTACAACTCCAGATGGATGACGGGCGCAAGGCTCATTCCAATATAATGCGATCCCTACCGCCCTTTTCACCTTTATATTATTGTTCTCGCGAGCTTTCTTGGGGATGTTCATCAACCGCAGCACTTCGATCTCGCTCCCAGCACCTTCACCTTCGCTTTGAACTTCTGCGGTTCTCACAGCTAGCCATAATCCTCTCCTCTCGTCAAGATTCCGCCGCGTGCAGATGAAGACAAACCCCAGGGTGGTAACACATGCTCCAAACACCTCAAAGCCACGTTTTATAATTGTGTTATCCATGTAACTTCGCACATTCAAGAGAAGCCAAGCCGGAAAAGCCAAAGTTTCCGTGACCACTGACGAGTTGCGCTTATCACATTTCGAGGTCAATTGACAGAAGCCAGAAACCTCAAAGTATTGCTAAAGTTCCCACTTACTATGAAGCGCTTCGTTTCTGCCTATCGGTCTGCCGATAAGCACGTCTGCCGCGAAATTCAGTACTACCTGGGGATTTGATTGGAAAGACCGGGTCATATGTGGAAGGGGTGGGCAATGAAGAAGTACAAAAGACACATCAGCTATGCCGAGCCCTGCCCACAGTGGGCATGGCGCGCACTGAAATGAACAGTACGGACCACGAATAAAAGCACTGACTTGGTCATCATCGATTAGTTGCGCAAGTCATTGTATAGACCAAATCGCATCCAAGATGCCAACATGATTCTTAATGGAGGTAAAATGCGTGGCGCGCCCCAAAAAGATTGATCAACGTCGAAATTATAATCGTTTTATAACATATGAGTAAAATATAAGGAACCTGAAAAAATTTCGATTTTTGGAAGCAAAGCATTACGTTTGGTAGCAGCTAGCTAAAATACCACAAACAATAAATTCGCATTACTAAACCTCAGAAAAGGTGGGAAAATGAGGACGAAATGTGAGAGGCCTGCAAGGGTGTTTGACGATATTGCATTGAAGGTAATAGCAAGACCAAGCCCTGCACTGAAATGCGTTTGCAGCTAGCACACCATTCAGGGGCAGTATGCTATGCTCCCCGAAGGGGTTAGGGGACAAACGTCCTTTGGACTTTCTCTGTCTTCCCATCTGGGATTGCCCTGGAAAGGAGCCTACATTTAATGTATTAGGTTGTCTCATAAATGTCGCTTTTTTTCATCCAAAAATTTTCATCTAAACCCCATGCTTTTACATCGTGTTATATACCATTCGAAAGAGAATTGTCTGCTCTACAAAATGCTATGTTCCACTTCCACCTCTGTTCCAGGGTTTTCAAATTTTAGGCCTGCAAAATGGGAGGTCCAGCCGACAAAAATTGACCAAAACCGACAACTAGCTCTAACTTTATTTCCCTTGGGGAGAAATCAATCAATGATGTACCCTCTACTTACCCATGACCTCTTCTAAACATTCCACTCTTAGGTTGCCGAAAAAGCTTTGCCGTTGTTTCTTTTCGAATTGGCTGACCGATAAGCCATAGCAATTTTCAAATTAAAATTGTTCCTCGTAAACGCCATTGTTTCATATCGAGTGGTGTTCCTTTTGTGAGCACTTCTTCTGCTCTATTCGCTCATTTGTTTTGTTTTTATGTTTGTTGGGAATTAGTTCGAATTTTAGGTGTTTAGGAATAAGGTGTTTTATCCACGAAAGTGACCGCATTTCTTTGAAAAAAATTATCCCTGAGAAGATGAGAAAATCAACCAGGCGTACATTCCTAACTTAGTCATGACTTGTTCTTTAAATTCTACTAGTTTTTCAATGTCTCGGCTATAAAAATTTATTTTGACCTAGATCTCAGGTAATGTTGCTCGTTCGTCGAGTTCTGGTTGAAAAACCAGGTCTGGAAATGGTACGATGCTTTTTGTTGGAAACCTAATAGTGTAATGTTTAGAAGAGGTCATGCATAAGTAGAGGGTACATCATTGATTGATTTCTCCAAGGGAAGATAAAGTTAGAGCTAGTTGTCGGTTTGGTCAATTTTTGTCGGCTGGACCTCCCATTTCGCAGGCCTAAAATTTGAAAACCCTGGAACATAGGTGGAAGTGGAACATAGCATTTTGAGCAGACAATTTCTCTTCCGAATGGTATATAACAACGATGTAAAAGCGTGAAGATTCAGATGGAAATTTTTGGGATGAAAAAAAAAGCGACACTATTTATGAGACGACCTAATATGTATGTAGGTAAAGGCAAACATGCACTAAAAATGAAGAAACTATATCGTTCAAAACAAGTAAATTTAAAGGAAACTTCGGATAACTTTGCTTCGGGGAAGCATAGCATACTGCCCCAGTTGCTAACAATTGCTTTTCAAAGCAATGATTATGATAAATTCAAGATGAGTCAACTGGTCAGTCCGGCCTTTAAAAAGGAGATGTAGTCCAAGCGCCTTGCGACGATGAGCTCAAATCCGTTTTCGCTATCTGCGGAAAGATTCTCTGGAAAGCAGTGACGAGCGATTCTTCTCCTTGTGGCTTTCTCACTCCAGAACCCTCTACATCCCCCTAGATTTTCTTTATTCCCTGTGCACACTGCAAAAGCTGTTTTGTTTTGACCATTATGTGAAGAACTGCATGTGTGCTGATGCTACAGATGTGCTCGCAAGTTATTTAGATTTTATGATATATTAACGAGGCGTGTGTTGTGTTTTCTTCTGCGTGTCAAAGTTTATCATAATGGAAAAACCTAAAAAGGAAGACGAGAAGGAAATTCCAGAGTCTGCCTCATCCATATAGGTGAAGTGAGGACGCAAATCAACAAAACAACCAAATATAGACACTTTATGGGCGTGTGAGGAGCCATGAGAAAATGCAAAAACTTTGCGTTTCCAAGGATACGGTCATGTAACCTCTATCATACGAATTTAGAGAGATATCCACTAGATCACTTCACCAATATATAATTTATTATCAATTATCTAGGCGTTTTGTCTTTCCTTAAAGGCACAACCCAGGCAGAGGTCGTGTGAACTCTTCTCTTCGGTCAGAAGTATAGAACCCTAGGGGACAATCACAAATGTGGCGTTCACGTGCACGGAATTCGACCGACAAGAACGCTTTGGGCTTGCAAAGTAAGCTGCTCGAGCTGCAGCGAACGAGCTCTCTTATCAGGCCGTTGTCTGGTGCTCTCTCATCTGATGCGCTCTCTCGCCCCATACTCTCCTCTTCGCGCTTAGTCTCTCGTTCCTTTAGCACAGCCAATTAGGAAGGTGAGTGAGCCCTCAACCTGAGCGTTTTCGACGGATTCTTTTCCTTTTTTCTTCACTGCCGGCCCACTTGGCACCGATACATTCACATTCGTGTGCAAGAGCCACACCAGTGCGATCCTGGGGCATGCCTTTAAGTGAAACGTGGTGGATAGGGGAATGTAGAGGATGCCACAGTGAAAAGCCACAGTGAGAAGATTCCCTTCTTTCAGAGAATCGTTCCGCAGATAACGAAAACGGATTTGAGCTCAGCGTCGCAAGACGCGTCCATCGGACTACATCTCATTACAAATGGCCGGACTGACCAATTGAGCATTCCTTGTTAGTGTGACGTGATGGTGCTCAGTGGTACGCCAGTAGCGAAGAAAGCAGAAAATCCGTCAAGAAAACGCAAAACGGGACCCCTTTTTTGGCCGTTGGTTTTCACTCATGAACAGGTAACAGCTCAGAAAGTGGACGTATGAACGAGTTCACCGCAACGCGTTTGATGGCACCATGCCAAACTACGCTTTAATCGAGATGCTCCATTGCCGCTGCTGGCACGCAGCTCGTCCAAATCAACAAGTAAACTAGTGGGCGGATCGCTTTTGGGGCGGAGTGCTTTCGAAGTCCTGCTCAGCAACCAGCGCACCTTTCGTCGTGAAAGCGCTACACCTCGCTTCCCTGGCAGCCAAGTAACTGATTCGTGTGGTGCATATGCTTCCCGATGCGCTCCCCTTTATCGTAATCGCTGCCTTTAACTTGCAGGCGCTTGTATGGAGGAATCTTTTTCACTGAATCATTGCTTTGTCTGGCCTTTATGCACCGCACTCGTCCGCACACATCTTCGAAGCCGATAATCAACATAAACACACAATATGCCGGCTCGCCATGCATCAGATCGACTGCTAGGCTCTTACTAGCGCAGGGAAACGAGACCTTACTTGCTGAAATGACGCATTCTACATTATTGTTCTAACTTAAGGATTATCCTTCCAAAAAGGCAACCAAATCCCTCGACTGCGTGCCATGACTCAAGAATCTCTCTATCTCTTCAGTAAAGTAAGATTAACAGTTTGTTACTTCACTCTACAAAGGCGAATTTTGGAAAATGAGCAGTGGAGATTATGTCAGTTTGAGCTGATCCTGTCTCCATACTTCTCTTACGAGCGCAGCTCGAGTAAATCCCAATACACCAATGTCTTCAGCTGGCCCGATTATGTTGAACAGAAAAACTCCAGATCACCTTTTAACACATTCACGACTGCGCCCCTTTTACACTTACGGTATCGTGGGACGGACGCGATTTTGTGGACGCCGCTGCCGGCTTAAGCCGTTTGGACACAATGAGCACCCAAAATGAGCGTACATTACGATGTTCCTGCCGCAGTCACGTACAATGCGCGACGCATTCACGCGCCTGCCGCAGTGACGTACAATGCGCGACGCTTTGGCGCGCTTCTCGGGGGATGCGAGACAAGAGTCCCCCTGAGGTCGCCGCGCAAGCGAAAGTAGGTCACCGCACGCGGCGGCTACCGGTCCTTACAAGTTGGAACGTGGCAATTTGCTAGGACTAAGCTAAAACAAATGCAGAAATGGGGACTACACAGACGGAACAAAAAAGCGTTGTATCGATCGTCCAGAGAGCCGGATCCTGAACTTGCCAATTGCCATGCCTCAAGCTGTAATGCGACGTCGCGCGCGGTGACCTAGTCGAGGGGGACTCTTGACCGTCTCCCCTTCTCGGGTAGCAGTCGCATGATTATGCGGTCAAGGAGGCTACTCCGGCTCTCCGGGCAGTAATTCAAAAATGGACAAGCGCAGGCCAAGGGAGGTAATCCCTGGGTGCCGCCCCAAACTACGAACGCCGCTCAGTATAGTTGGCAAGTTTGCCCGACGCATTCTCTCTTCGTTGAGAGGGCGCAGAGAAAACGAGAAGGGGGAGGCAAGCATATGCGTCAATGCGTCGCGCATTGTACGTGACTACGCGGATACGTCATAATGCACGCTTAGTTCGCGTGCTCACCGTGCCCAATCGGCTTAAAGGAAGCGATCACGCTGGCTTCCACGCTGGATTTGCTACCCTCGCGTTATCAATCGATAAGGTGTGAGGCAGTAATTGTTGGACGAGTGTAAGCCCATGGAAGATATGATACGATGAGATAAGAAGGTGCGGCTGCTTGATAAGAGGTGCACTCCAGAATGAAAACGGGACGATAACGATAACGGTATCATATCTAGCACGCTCTTATCGCACCCCTTTCCACATCGATAAGTCTTGGTTTTTGCTGAACGGAAGTGGATTTCGGCGCCTTATCACTCCGTTGATAAGGCGCCACTGCCACTGAAACTTCACGTGTTGTAACATTGGGCAGGACCCTATCCACTCCAATACACAGCTTTCCTTATCGTTGCCATGAAAATTATCGTGACCGCTTCCTTTAAAGTTAAGTTTTGGTTGAGAATTAAGTTAAGGCTTATGCTTACACATTGGCTTATGCCTAAGCCTATGATTGGGCCTAGGCTTAGTCCTAAGCTTGCTCCGAGCGAATGAACGGCGTCTCAATTTTAGGTGACCTGACCCCAGGAGGAGAAACGCTACGCACCCCCTGGGCTGCCATCGTCCCACGAGCACAATCCCTCGGCAGGCCATGTGAGCCGCCGTAGGCGTGAGTGTGTTAAGAATCCTCTTGTGACCAAACCATCCCTTCGGAATGCTTCTAAGTAAAATTATGAACCTAATGTCACATTAAGATGTTATGTTTTGCAATGGATAAGAGCGAAAACTATCTACTACACCGTTTACTTTACAATCATCATGAAGGCAGTGAAGAGCCAAAAACAACTGAAAACCGGAATGACTTTACCGATTATCCGAAGCTACAAACAAAAATAAAGCTCAAGAAAAGGATTCGAAGTGGCCATTGTCACTGATACCGACAAAATTATAGCACTTGAATAACGTGGGATTAGAGTGATGTTGGCTATCCTTCATAGAAGACGAGTGCAGAGCAAAGTTCTGTGTTGAAGCGCGATGGCAGCTTCTTAGGTTCTATTGCTTTCAAATGCGCACGGCGTTCGCATGAAGAAATTCCTCTCACTAAGTGGGCGATGTCAGACTTTGCGATTGGAGCGATTTTGCACCAATTGCAGGAGCGACGGATCGCTTGAGACCTCGGTCAGACTCGGCGATTGCGTCGCTGGACACCAGCGACGGAGCCGCCAGCGACGGAGCCGCTAGCCACAAGAGTGGGCAACGGGCGATGACTCATCACACGATCGATCGATCACACTACTAATTTGTATGAAATTTTGGAATGTGGCACTTCGCTCGGCGACATAATAACTAGTCTTTTACATAATTAAGCTTAAGGTAAATTAGCGATCAGGACCTCTAAGTCTTTTCATAGTTTTAAGACACAATGAGGAGTTTGAACTATATCAAAATACTTTTGTACGTATGAACTTCTAGAGTTTTTAACCACCATCCCTTTGAAATCCGAGTTAGCCTTCCAAACGTTCAATTCGTTTCCCAACAATGTGTACTATGAAAGCTCTCATCTGTAGTTACATTTTGTCTATTGGTAAAGTCAAAAATCAGAAAGAAAAACTGCGTTCAGGGGAAATTTTGCATAATGTTGAGCAAGATTTGGTCGCGCCAAAAAGAGGCGCGGTCCCACGAGCACGCTACGTCCAAATCCGCATTGTCGTCAAAGGGTTAATCTCCCCCCCCTGCCAACCGATATCGATCGTGTGATGAGTCATCGCCCGTTGCCCACTCTTGTGGCTGGCGGCTCCGTCGCTGGCGGCTCCGTCGCTGGCGGCTCCGTCGCTGGCGGCTCCGTCGCTGGTGTCCAGCGACGCAATCGCCGAGTCTGACCGAGGTCTGAGCGATGCGAGCGACGGGAGATTTACACCGCCGACCACCGATAATTCGGCGCCATCAGTTCGTAAATCTCCCGTCGCTCGCATCGCTCAAGCGATCCGTCGCTCCTGCAATTGGTGCAAAATCGCTCCAATCGCAAAGTCTGACATCGGCCAGTAACTGCTTTATTTTTTCTTGAAAACCGGCTGTACACACCTTTGGAGCCGAAGAACAAAATGTGCCCATAGTACTGCGCTGCCAATACATATGTAAAGAAATCAGACAAAAATCAAGACGAAATACAAAACCCAGAGAATCATCCTATACCACTTTGCAATTCAGCGAATTAATTGAGAAAATCATAATGATTAGCCAGATATTAATGACATGACATCACTTATCGACCGACCAAACACTAATCGAGGATTTCAAAAACTTTTCATTTAGGGTTATTCTGGATTGATAGAAAAAGAAATAAGTGGAGATCTTCAGCAGTCAGTAACTTTTAACGGACAGGCTGGCCGGTTTGGACATTCGACTCTCCGGTGCTTATAGGCACTAAAGCGCTTTCAATAGATAAATGCGAACAAAAAAGAAAAGAATGACGTTCGATGAAAAATAATTCTTTTCGATTTGAAGCTGTGATAAGAACCGACAATTTTTTTCTTCACAACTTCTTCAGATTGAAATAGTTTTATAATTGTCTTATCTCATTCTTATCATTCTTATAATGTCATGACAGCTTATACTACGCAATTTGAGATTGACGACCGACCCTAACCAACCACACAGATCTTGCATTCACTTAAAACGTTTTTTTTTCTTGAATTTGTAAAAAATGTAGTCACAGCTTCACACTTGACTATGGGAAGTTGAAAGCCGGCTGAAAACAGCAGTAGCTTTCACTCCAATTTACAACTTCAATAATTTGCTACCTGAGAGATAATTATTTACTGCATTGCTTGACAACCTCCAAAAGTCCTTCAACAAGAAAATGAAACATCTTCAAAGAATATCTTGATCGAAAACTTCACTTTGTTCTTACCCATGGCTCGCTACTCCAATGAATTAAAACCAGGGGAATTTGCTTGCGTACCAGAACGAGAAATGAATTGGCCACAAGCAAAATCCATTCAAAAGCCGCCATTGAAGTAAGCATAACAAGAGACACTTCATTAACAGCGAAAATGCTAGAATTAAACAATTCACATCTTTTTCGTACCATTACTCGTGAGGATCAGGCGACAAGTTCCAGTAAAAACGGGAGAACCAGTTTTGCATTAACAAATACGACGAAGTGAGTGTTATAAACCTGGTCAATGATGTGCGAGAGCTGTCGGGGAAGAAAACAACGTGAGCTTGTGACCTTGTGACAATAATTATACAATTCAAAGTGGAATATCTTTCACGCTACTGATCTTCGCGTACCATTGACATTTCCTGCTACAAAGAACTCTTAATAGCAGTTTCTCATCGATCCTTTTGAGTCGCAACCAAAAGCACATAGTAGGATCATCGGAAAGAAAGGCCTGCGCGAAAAGACAACCCGAACCAAGAGCACTAGCTGCACCAACTTCAAGGCAAAAGTTGTAAGGCAAAGGCGCTAAGGTCAATATTGCTACCGCGGCTCCATCCCATACTAGGTATCTGCGCCTTGTTCACCTACGTTCACTTGTCTCGTCTTCGACGTCTGCTCCCTCGTCTCGGCGCCCAATTTTTCTTCGCTGTTAGCTCATGCAATGCTAAAATGGAATGCAAAAAGAAAGGCTAACTTAACCTAACTAGAGCGTTTTCCAACTTCAGTAACGTATTCTGCAATTGTGGCATATGCCTTGGAGCTCAGTGATACCTCAAAGAAAAATTAGTTTTTTTTTTGAATGCGTAAAACATCGGTTGCCTCATCTGACTTCATTTGCTAAGAGCTTCAGAAACTGGAACAGTTCTCAAGTTTTGAGCTCCGATGATTTCAAAGCTACGAGAATTGGCCATTATCTATAAGTGAGCGAGAAGGCTTAGGTGATGAAGCCAACACAACTCCTACCTGTTCTTGTTCAAAAAGTACAAACACACATAAAGGAAATTACTATTCAACACAAACAGCCCAAGCATGCTTACAATTCACTACCGAAATAACAAGTAAAAAGCAGACAGCCCAGCCTAGCCTTCCGTCCCGAGTAGCTTTTCTACTACCAGTACTTTTCAATTTAAAAGTAGGAAAGGCACCAGTGTCTTTGTTGAAAGATGCGCACCATGAAGCAAAAGTAGTTCATATTGTCTATAATAAAAATAGTAAGAAGTAAAATAGTAAGAAATATAGTAAAAAAAATAAAATAGTAAGTAAAAATAGTAATATAATTCAAACTAATCCTAGATTCGATAATTCATCAAAGATCAGGACGCTCCGTGGACCATATTACTTGTGGAGGAAGTGCAAACAAGCATGAAAACGGCACTATATGCTGCAGTTTTGCACGTTGTGGGCCTGCGCCATGATGCCCTCTCCTCTCCCCCCCCCCCCCCACCATAGTTGAGCTGTATTATGGCCACCACTAGAGTAGATAGGAGATTAAGCAATAATGAAAAAAAATGAAAAAGATAGTTAAGGAGTGGAAGAAGGGAGACCAAGGGATTAGGAGATTAGGAGAATCCGTTGAAAGGTTTCTATACATGTTAGTCGAATTGACCGAAGACTTGCTTATTTCCACGATTTTCAACTGACCTGCACCAGTGGCGCAGAAATATTTGAATTATTCTAAAAGCTTGAGTGACTCCCGTTCCAGTTTGTTTTGTTTTCACGCAAGCAGTTTCACGAAGTTCATCACAACTCTTTAAGAGAATGATAGTGATAATACCTGTGAGTTGCAGTACAAAAAGTGGCACATACATGTACCCAACAAGATTTTACTTCGGCACCAACCTTAGGCCGCAGGGTTTCAACCAGTAGTTGCCTTAAAATGTCAAAAGACAAAATAAACCTATGAAATATAAGATCAGAGACATTCGCCGTTTCAAGAGAAAGGGCTCAACACCCTCAAAGAAATTATTCTCCTTATCAATCAATTGTGACTTATTACTTTTACTTTAGGTGACCATAAGAGTAGCATATGACCATTTAGCGAACTGCAAATTCTATCAGTAGCACTGGGTACAAAGCCAAGAGCTAGCCATTTGCCA
>MU871348.1:10996-22981 GCA_036418205.1 Ostertagia ostertagi
ACAGTCAAAATTTTTGAAGAATACTGGATTTATTCTCAAGCCTTCTGCCGTTCAGCTGTCTAGAGAGATTGCTAGATGGAAGTGCTGAAAGTGGATCTCCTTGCACACGTACTAAAAATTTTGATGCATAGGGCGGAAGTGGTGTAGTGGCAAGTGGCACGCTTACCACGCGAGCGGTCCGGGGATCAAATCCTGGGTCGTGAGTCGCCCGGGCCAACCAAGCCTTCCATCCCTCCGGGGTCGGTTAATTGGTACCAGACTTGTCTGGGAGGATAAAAACACTGACTTGTACATCGGCTGGCCCCGCAAGTCATTGTATAGGCCACATCGCATTCAAACGCCACTACGAATGTACAAATGGAAGTAGAATGCGTGCCGCATCCCAAAAAGGGATTGATCAACGGCAAATGCTTTATCCTTTTATTTGTTCTATAATTGTGCTCAGAACCCTTACTGCCACGGAAGACGTCAGCAGCAAAATTTTTCTAACCCTTCGAAATTCGAATACTAGGAAAGAGGAAATTTTCCACGACTTGAGCAAGATTAATACTAGAGCCAAGTTCTTCAATTCAACAATAGCTCCTCCAATTTCCAAGCTAACTCAAACTTATGAAATTTGTTTCGAGAAATAAGGAAACCTTTTCGAACATAGAACATGTTTTCAAAACAATATCTTGCACGATTGGAGGGCATGTGTTCGGGACATGAAAACGAGGCACTTCTTCAACAAATGGAAAAAATAGAAACCGATTTTTATATCTTTGATATATTGCAAAATTTTCATAGCATCGAGTAATTGTACAATGAAAGCTTTCTCACTGCAAAAATCCAGGGATATAGATCAAATGAAAGGAAATCCGAGGCATGAAAAAATTTGTCTTCATGGAGGATTAAACCCTGAATCACTTTTCACTCCTTTCCTTCCCCTTCGCGTCCTTCCATCACTTCTTGAGACCGCATAGCTGATATGAATGTCGGCTTGTCTGCCCCGTGGATGTGTCCCTGACATTTGAATGCTTAACACCGCGTTTTGAAAAAGTGTTCCACGTCCTGGGTGACGGCCCTTGCAGGAGCACAACCAATTAAAAAATATCTTGCATCATTATCTTGAACAGGGAATCTTCCCCTAATTTCTCAGATCACATCAACGAGGGCTTTCTATTTTTCATTTTATCGTTCATTGATGCATGTTTGTTCTCTGTTTCACTTTCACGTATTTTTCGATGTGCACTGATGCCACATATTGATGAATTATTTTAAATGAACACAATAAACTGACGGGGTAATCGAATACCTGCTACGCTGCGAGGTGTTCTTTGATAATAAAAGCTAAAAGTTTTTGCCGCTGATCAATCCCGTCTTGGGATGCGGATTCTACTTCCATTTGTACATTCATAGTGGCGTTGAATGCGATGTGGGCAATTATACGATTAGCGATGTTCAAGTCAGTGTTTTTATCCTCCCAGACAAGTCTGGTACCAATTAACCGACCCCGGAGGGATGGAAGGCTTGGTTGGCCCGGGCGACTCACGACCCAGGATTTGATCCCCGGACCGCTCGCGTGGTGAGCGTGCCACTTGCCACTACACCACTTCCGCCCGTTCTTTGATAATACGGGCTAACAACTAGGTACCTGAGTACACAGGATGTCAGCTTTGAGCAACCTTCTTCTTGGGCACCACCAATTCCATCTTCGATACATAATCTCAGTGGGATTTGAAATATGGATCCGCCCTTATTGCAGACTTCTCAACCACTTACCATCGGACCTCGATGTGAATGTCGTGTTTTTATTCACGGACGACTTTGTACCAATTAAACCGATCCCGTAGCTGTAAGGTATCGTTTGGTCTGAAATCAGTATCCGACTCTGTAATCTGCGCGCATGTGTTGAAGTGGAGCCATTGCGGTGGTTTCAGCGTCTGCAATCCGTTCGCGGCGATAGTTGCGCGAAATTCACTGAGGATCACCAGGAAATCACCAGTGCCCCTACCAATATGCGAGGATGCTTTCCAATCCGCCGCATTCCGCTTGATTCGGTGATGGTTGAATTGACGAGTTTTCATGATTCACTTGTTCATATCAGACGTCTCGATTGTTCTAATGGGGACGATGGACGTTCGCATGAGAATTACTCGCGGCGGAATCGCGGCACGGTGACACCTGCTTGAGATCTAACTCTGTCGAGAACGCAAAGGATAACCTTCTCGAAGAATAAGGACCCTCTTTCTAAGCTTGCCTCACCGTATATACGATTAACTAGATAACTGTTACTCCATGTGTCAGAAAACCGGGGGAGAAGGATATGAACTGAAGTTCGCACTGTTCCTACCACACGTCCATACAGTTGCTAGAGAATCAATGCATCTGGCACAAAGCATTTTCCAAGGTCTCCTAAGTGGTATCGAATTCAGAGATGAGAATTAAAAAAAAGCTTGTTTGGACACTGGACACTACTTGTAAGAGATAATATCTGCTCAGTAAGTACATATTAATATGAATTTCGAATTATGGAAAGTGTTTGTGATAGTGAGTCGTGATTAATGTTAGGACGATCAGAACATGACTTTCGAAATGCTATCCATCCAACATTTTTCTCGTTTTTTGGTTTCGATTACTGGATGCTTGAAAAACAAAAGCTAAAGCATTCTTTAAGATGAGTGCCTCTTGCGCTTGTCACTCTTTCAGACAGCATCCACCGGAAAGAGTGGTGAAACACTGCAATGTCTTCCTACACCTGTGCGAGTTCGAGAAGCTCACATTTGAAATCACTGCGGTATTGTTGCCTTTATTTGCGACTGATTTTAAGCTTTTTCAAGATCAATATTATGGAAACCTCACCAACAATAGTACACTTACTTTTCCCAGCTTTGCCCCCGACTACCAATAAATCGTCACGACGATGAGGGCGTAATTCCCGCATTAGGATTTTACATTGATTACAAACGTCGTTATAGTTACCTGCCGCCTCACGTGAAAAGCCGTCTATTCACCCACTTGCCCGTAATGTTCACATGTTTTCATTTGAAGAAAAAAAACTATCCTTCCTTTCATACTTGAATCTCGCTTTTTTCTTGCGAATCTCATTATGATTCATGATTCATAGAGCTCACAGTTCTCAATCTTCAGTGACTATATTACAATACTAATTCGGTTCTGCAAGGACGGGTCGCCCCATTCATTAAAATATTTTTATATGAATACATATAAATTTCTCTCCTCGATCATGATTTCATTATTATTCATTTATTTCACTACGAGTTTTCCTAATACTTTATATACCACGAGAAGCCTCAGTCGCTACTGGACTTCCCTTGTAAATTGGGGTCGATCTTTCAAAATGTTCAGCTTAAAGGCAGAGTTTATGATGCAAAGGCAGCTAGATAGAAATCAAGGAGGAGATGGTCATGGATGTAGGAATGAAGAGAAAACCGTGGAAAACGGCCAAAACCCGATAAATAAAGCCACTTATGTCTATCTGCCAAACGGCTAGAGTCAAACGGCGAGGGGTTTCCCATGATTGGGCGTGCAGCGGCGCGGATACGGTCTTGCTATACCATTTGAGGGCATACCCTTCGCTGGGAAACGCGCACCGTCCTGCACCCTGAGGAGGGGGGGGACGGAACTGAGCCGGATTTTGATTCGTCCATGACTAAGGATTTGGCGAAAGTTGTTTCCGGGGTATTTCGACCCGTAGAACACGAATATCACACCGGTTTACGCGAAAACGCTTGGCGCCCGCGCCACAGGCGCCGGCGCTATCACACAGTTTTGCGCGGGCGCCCGTAGCGCAGGCTACAGGCTCACTCGCAACGAACTAATGTGATATTCATGTTCTACGGGTCAAAGTACCTCTGAAGACAAGTTTCCAGCGAATTTGGTGATCCGAGATGCTCTGGCAGCGATATTCGTGTTCTACGGGTCGAATTACCCTTGAAGGCAAGTTTCTAGCCAAATCCACAGTCATGGACAAATTTCGATAAAACCCGGCTCAGTTCTCGAGGAGTGGGGCAGTAAAGGGTAAATAGTGCCATATTCTCTCTCTCCGTCCTTCAACCTTATCGTGGAATGCTCTTTTAATAGTCAAAAAAATTCATGTAAAAAGTAAGTTTGGATGTAGTTGAACTTTCCTGACAAAATTCATCGAATCACGTTAATTTGAGTTATACCAATTTTTGGTGACAGTGTCGAGAGAAGCCTTTTTTTTCTTTTTTTTTCTTCCTTTCTTTTTTCGAAGTTCTTAAGCGCTCGATTTGAAGGTCAGACTCAGGATCCAATATTACCACGGCCAAGCCAACTTAGACTTCCATGCCTTGACGTCATTTAATTGGTAGCATAGTGTCGCATACAAATTTCTAACAAAAAAGGAAAGGAATCAATCAACGCCAAATAGCTCACCCTCCTTTACCGATTGTTTTGCAACCCCTTAATTCTTTCCATTTTCGTAGTAACCGCAAAAAAGTCGTAAGCCTGTGGGAACCCGATTACACCCACCCCGCTTCGTCTTACCAGGAAAGGTCATTTGGTCAACCCGGCCAATTGAAATGAGATGTATATGTGTATACGCGCCTTGGGACGCTGAGCTCAAATATGTGTTCCTTATCTGCTGAACTCTTCTCTGAAAGGAATTATGAAGCAGAAAAGCGCAGGGGCTGTGGTCGAGGCTCACGAAAAAGAGGTCAGGGGATCGACTCCCTGGCGAGTTTGTTCTTTTGCCGTTTGCAGTAAGATAGCTAGGAAGATTCCTAACATCGCTAGTCCAACATGCTTGCGTATAGTTAACAGTACAAAGAATTAAGGGCAATTAATAACGAACTTGGGCGGCATCGCTCCTCACTACTTTGGGCGCTTGTAGCGCAGGCGCCAGGCATTTTTGCTTCGAACAAGTATGATATTCGTAATCAGGGAGCCAGACTCTCCCTTTGAGCAAACTTCTAGCGAATTCTGAAATTTTGACCTAACCTCGAAAATTTGGGCAGTCACTTACTCACCGATCCACCAATCCATTACAAAAGGCTGGCACTTGGGTAGAAATAAATTTTTAAAAACTTTTCATAATAGACAAAAATTGTGTCTGGCTTGCCCGTCTGCATCATCCAAAGATCTACAAACCATTATTTCCTAATACAACACCTTCTCTCCCCTTTCCCCGTCGTCCATGATTGGTCAACCCAAAAAAGTGGAGTTTGAGGAGTGGTAATCCCCCATCACTGCCCCGCTTTTTCTCAATTAGTTCATCGCCTCAGATTTGGGACGCGAAAACATCCCTTTAAGGCCGATGTCAGACTTTGCGAATCGCGCGATTCGCTAGCGTCTGCGGTCGCGTCGCGGCCAGTGAATCACTCAATTGGCTGGTACCGCAACGCGACCGCGGACGCTAGCGAATCGCGCGAATCGCTAGTAGCGAATCGCGCGATTCGCAAAGTCTGACATCGGCCTAGAGGCCCTGTTTCGATCCCCTCGAAACGAATATCGTACCTGTCTTGCCACAGTGAAGCATAGCACCTGCACTACTGGCACCATGTGCACTCACAGACAAGTAGTGCTTAAACTTAATAAGATATGTTTGCAAACTCTTCGGAGATGTAGCGTCGGGCGACCGTTGTTAAAATAACGGATTCAAAAAGCTTTTCAGCCATGTTGGAAAAAAAAGCAAACTACTAAGACCCGGGTGGAGTCAAACCCGCGACCTGCCACTTAAGCGGCAAGACCACTATAAACTGCGCTTACTCGAAGCTCACATCACCAGTGCCTCGGTTCTCCTTTCGATACTTTTATAGTGCGGCTAACATGTGATTGCAGGTAAAACACTGAAAATCAAGGGCGGCAACAAAAACCCTCCGTAACTCCTTTCAGAGAAGAGTTCAGCAGATAATGAAAGCAGATTTGAGTTCAGCGTCTCATGCTGCGTACAGAAATGTGCACCTCATTTCATTTGGCCGGGTTGGCCTAATGACCTTTCCTGGTAAGACAGCTCCTTCATTCGGATGTTCGCCACAGGTTATAACCAATCAATAACAATCCACAATTGATGTCTATTCAAATGCTACCAGCACTCCATGGGAATCCTGAAATTCGATTTCCATGGAGTAACAGAGATTCCAATCCGATAGAGATTCCGTAACAATAATACACAGTGCGTATTTATGCAGCTTTTGAAACATCAGAGTTCGCTGAATAGGAGAAAAAAGAAATACTAGGAATAATAGAACAAGGAAGATCTATCTTCTACTTCTCGACCGCTATTCGTCCCGGGCACGCCAGAAACGCAGGTCGCACATCTTCCAGGTCGCTCTGCTTCGGGCTCTTCTGCGCCACACTGGCCGTACAATTTCACGAGAGGGTCTGCCCATCGGGTGGGGGGTCTGCCTCTAATTAGAAAAACATCCCACGCAATTCCTTCCAAGAGATGACCCGACATGAACCTCTTACCCTTGCCTTTACCCATCGTTATTCTAAACTTGGTTAACCCCATAAAGTCAAAATATTTATTTCCAGATATAAGCGACCAAAGTCCTGATTCTCCCACATGAATTAATTCCTATTTTCGTCACCCAAACAGCACCAGATTTTCATGCTCCGTGATACTTAGAGGAATTCCGAAGGCTAATGACGCATAATGACGCTAGCACGATAAACTATGACAGCAGAATTTAGGACTTCTTCATCACCCTATACTTGAACGCTACAAAAATGTCATTTTCCTGATGAAAACATGAAATAGAATAGAATTTTTGAAAAGGAAAAAAAAAATAAAACTAGGGCATCAACAACTGCAGTGAGAGAGAACAAATTGAAACCCACGAACTGTTGAAGGTGTCGGGCACAGACGAAACCATCACCACCATTGTTACCAGGTCCACACAATACGAGAGTCTTTCCTTGAAATGGCAATTTTTCAGAGAGAAAATGTGAAAAAAGCACATATTGCATTTTATACATCCAGCAAGAGGTCTATGCTAGCTGATTTGAGTGTCTGGCTGTGCTACTACATTAATTCTTCCACGACTAATTATTTCACGATGTATATTTTTTTACTTTCCCATTCTTGACCACTTGCTCTATATGAGCAATACTGAATTGAGCTCTCGAAAATTTTAGTCCTCTGTGACATTTTTGGTTTTAAAATTAAAAATTAAATTTTAGTCCTCCGCGACCGCATTTGCAATTCATCTCGTATCTTACTGCAGCAGTGGAAAAGACACTAATTTAAAAGAATAAGCGCAAATTTGCAAGGATTTCTGCGGTGACAATTTCATGAAGATTCCCTGATTACCTTACTAAACATACTATTCCGTAACATTGCACTACCCCTTCCATTTCCCCTTCACATACGCATATTCATTCACTTTTTATCAAAACCAACGTGGCTTTGAAGACTGAATGCAGGCTCCATTGTTGATTGAAAAATTGCATAGCACCCATAGCCGAAACGCTTCAGAGACGTCAATAGCTGGCCAACCCTACCGTTTGTGTCAGACTTCGCGAATCCAGCGAATCGCAAAGTCTGACACCGGCTTACGACTGTGCCACCGCCAACGCAGCGACGCGTGCACGCGACGCCATTCAAAACTTTGATCTCATCACATCACAATCCCCCGCCTCCTTTCAAGAGAACTCTATTTGAGGGGGAAAACGTTTGTGTTTGCTACGTACCAATTCAAATAGAAACTATGGATCAGATTTTAAAAGGCACCCTCAGAGCAAGGAAAAAATGAGAAACACAAAGATACAAATGAGTTCGTGAACCGGAAAGGATGATTGAGCGAAATACGACAGATGAAATCTCAAACCACATCATATTTCATTTTCAAGTGCTGGTTTGGATCCATTAACGCATCGATGACAGGTGACGCAGCCGACGGCACGCGCAGGGTATCATTATTTCGTCGCGCTTGCATTTATTCACAAGAATTTTGTTATATACTATTTATGCACATTCCAGTTAGATCACCATCGATAAATAACTTGGCAATGGCATTTGGTTCGCGCATATGTTTCAAATGTGTTCAGTTTCAATTAGAGGTTTTCTGAGCACTAAAAGTTTGGCAGCTCGGTTCATTCCACTTTTTCTTCTTGTTCGCATTGCTAGGTGATGGAAAAAAGAGCAGCAGAAGTAAAAACATGCAGCACGAAAAGAAAGAATAGAGGTTTTTCCTGTTCCTTTCTTACCCAAGGTCAAAAATATTTTTTGACAATAAAATAGTAATTTGCTTTTTCACCACTACACTTCTTTGATAGGAATTTCACCACTAACCCCCAATGTACTCTACGCATTCGATATTGCTGTAATGATTTTGTGTCATTCGTGTTTTGCATAGTTATCACTCGAAATTTACGGATAAGAGGCGAGGCAATCGCGCTCGCAAAATTGCTCCTGTCCCACATGGCCAAAAAAACTGAAACGAGGGCTGTCGTAAACGTGTTGATGCGATTAGCGACAAGTGCCATACAGCATTGTATAGTTCTAATTCACTCAATCAATACATATCCATTCCACACTCGAAGTGCAAGTAAACTGCAAGTATGGCGCGAAGTATGTTCGCGGCCTAGCGTCTAATAGTTGAGGAACCCACGTCACGGTTTCAATCCAACATTGGTGATGAACACTTAGGTGTAGGGACCAGAAGATAGCAATATTTCCGTGTACGTATACGTGACAACAATATTTCCGTGTAGGTGCGGGTTCGAGTCCTGTCTGGAGCGAAAGTTTTGCTCAAACCCAGCATTCTTGTGAATCTTTCGCAACTGCGGCCGCAACTGTGGCTAACAGCAAATAAACAGGAACAAGTCAATTTCAAAATTTTCAAATTTTTCAGAAAATTCAAACGAGTCAATTTCCGTGTATGTTTTCGACTGCAAGCGTTCCCTGTTACTGCTTTGTAGACAGGGAAAATTATCTACAACAACTCGTTCCCTCACAGCGACCAGTTTCTCGTATGTTCTCTGAACTCAACGTGTTCGCCGTAAAAACCACTTCAGGGAACTTTCCAGATTGCATCGCTGATGACGTCAACACGGCTAAGCCGTAGTTAAAATTCACGAAAGCACACAATACAAATTGTTACTCAATAGAAAAAGAAACCAAAAAACAAGTTAGAAAATAACTTTTGGTTTTTACCTTGTGCGTTTGTCTTCGCGATTAGTACCTACCTTTTGAATACTGAGCATGAACAGCTTTCGCGCATGCCAATCCAGCTAACTCCATCAGTTGCTCGACTTTGAAGCCATACTTCGAGAAAAGCTCTTCGTCGATTTTCGACGCTTCATCTTGCCTACAACGAATTTACTCCATTACCTCGTCACTAATGGTGGATTTCATGAGATTAGTGACCAAAAAATTGCTTATGACCGTCGATCATCACGCCCGTTGCCTAACTAATAATGCACGACTATTCGCCGAGACCACTGCGCTATGATCATCGACCACCACCACTTTCGCTTTAATAGGATTGGATTGAACAATCCAAATCATTCATTTCGATTCGCAGAGTCGTTTCAGACAAAAAAGTGCGAGTGAGTCATTTTGAAATCGAATTTGCACTTTTTTCACTACAGGAAATTCGCCGTATCACATTTGCACAGCAAAAAGGAACGCATCCGGTCCAGGCTTCCCGAATCCTCCATTTACCAAAATGGATCAGAAGATCAAGCATAAAGTATTTTCAGCAGACATTGGCCACTCCAATTCTGCTCTGCTCAGGGTGGCATTTAAAGGAGGAATTCACGATAAGAATGAAGGTCGAAGAAGGGAGTAATTCACCTAGTTGAGAGACCGGCGGACCTCCTGAGGGTGCGGACTGACGCGCAATTGGCATCGAAAGATTTGACCTCGGCGACCTAGCATGGCGCGGTTGGCGGGGTCCGCCCACCGATCATCTAATCACTCGCCGCAGGTCTATACGTGGCGAGTGATTAGATAGCAGAGAGAGTAAAAGTGGTTGCTTTCCATCGTGAAAAAAAGCGAATAAGCCGTGATCGCAGCTGCCATCCAATGTGTTATGCGGACAGTCTTCGCCGATTTTAATGGAGGATTCCACAATAAGGCCGAAGGTTGAAGAAGGAGAAAATAACCTAGTGGAAAGATAGAAGAACGACGTAAGCAAACCAGCCCTTTTGGCACATCGGCTGGGACCGTATGCTGAATGTTGGGGAGGGGATGGGGTCCCCAACGGTCGACGGTTTACTTCAACTCGGTTGGTACGATAGGAGAGTACTGACGCAAGTGGTGCAGCTGGTCCAGTAGCTTCGCCAGAAGGACCGGTCTGCTCACCCTTGGACTAAGCCTAGGAGAGGGGACGGACCCGTCCTCTCTTTAAGGCTTAGTTCTAAGGTAAGCGCCAAATTGTGGCGGTTCTAAGGACCGCGTTGAAGTTGTCCGTCCACCGTCGGGGACACCATCCCCTCCCCAACATTCAGCATACGGTCCCAGCCGATGTGCCAAAAGGGCTGGTTTGCTTACGTCTTAGAAAACCTAGTGGAAAGATAGAGGAACCCCTAAGGATGCGACACGATGCGCGTTCTGCAGAGTCATACACGCGCCGCTGCCGGCCCTACCCCTCGCCGTCTGTCACTAGCCCTTCAGCAGAGAGAGTGTGTTAGCGTTGAAGAGGAGCAGCTCCGATGAAAGTCGCATCAGAATGGACAAGGAAAGGGTCCCATTTCTCGGACTCTGGGTAGTTTTTCATGGGTTCTTTCTTCATCCCTGCACCACTGACCCCTCCCCCTCTACCCTTATTTCTAATGAGCTGCCTTTCCTATTGTGAAATCCGCCTTCGAACTTAGTGCGTAAAAAACAGTTTTATAAGTCAATGATACAAACTTTTCCAATTGCATACTTTTTGAAGAAGCGCACTTAACTTTCTGTACACTATGCATAAACAGTTCTTGATGGAATTTCTGTATAGGAACAATGCGAATAGTGAAGAATTCACAGCACCTTATGCTTTCTTATTACCACATAGACCAGAATGTAGCTCAAATTGCGAAAAGGAGATGTGGTGCTGTGAGGAACAATGCCGTAATTAAACCATTCTGCAATAATAAAGTAATTTTCACGAGCAATGCGTGAATTACTCATGGAAATTACATAGGATGAATTCACCCTTTGAGGTCGACAACAATCCTTAGGTCATCCAATTTGAACGACTTCCAGATCAAGCTGAAAGCTGTGAAGTTGTAAATTGGCCGGCGGTAAAGCTCAAGGTGCGGCCATTTGATGTGGCGTGAGAATTTCGGTTGGCTCAGATAAAAATCAACTCACAGATTTCATGCCCTCAGAAACTTGACAACTCCACTCTCAGCTACGCCAACCCCACCTGAGCTCAAATTTTGGTAAATACACCACAGAACTACAGGGTGGCGCGTTGGCTGAAGTCCCCGCATCATAGATGTATGTTTGGCGTGATCGAATCTCCCCTGACTAACCAGACTTCCACTCAGCAAGCTATCGAGCAGTAAACTTTTCAAAAAGAAAGCTCAAAAAATACCACTAAAAAAGAAGCAATGATGCAATTAGAAGCATATGCAATGCCGTAAATCAATAAACTGTGCATCCACAAAAGTCCTGCCTTAGCGCTGTGTGATTTTCTAAACGAGAACACTTGGGCGATTAGTTAGCCTTCCGGAGTATTTATCATTTGCTCGCCTTCACAACAACTCGTTAGACATCACCTTGCTGCCAACTGATCCTTCTAAAAACTGAACAGACTTCACTACACACGAGAGACTCATGGCATGCTTCGTTAAACGAGGTGCGATTCGTTATAAATGGATCTCACACTACGCTTGCTGTTACTCTTTCATTTCGATCAGGGCATGGGTAAGAGCGGCCATAACCACATGCACTACCTTCTTGTCTTGTTAACACGTTGACGACAGCGTGACGCGGTAACGCGTCCACTTTGCGCACCTCGTGGGACATTGTGACGCGGTACGCGTCCCACCCAAGTCATCCCTTTTTCTTGCGCTTGCTACGACTTGATT
>MU871348.1:34292-47570 GCA_036418205.1 Ostertagia ostertagi
GTGTCGCGCGATCGATAGTGCGGCATTTACGATTGCTACGATCGCATGTGTCGCACGATCGATATGCAGCTCCACTGCAATCGACTTTTGAAATGCCGTGACGCGCATTCCCGTGATGTCTAGGTTTGCATTTCGTTACCGCGTCGCCTCCCCTATGCGAGCACGGTTTATGCGATCTTTACGATCGTTACGATCGACTATGCATGCGCTCTATGGAACACAACATAATACAACTAAACGACTCGGTTCACCTTATGGTCAACCTTGTCTCAGTTTAGCAGAGGTTTTTTTGAGCGTTATGAAATTGGCAGTTGGTTCATTCCTAATTTTGATCTTATTGTCATGGTCTCTTACATAAAAAAGTAGTAAAATTAGTACATACATAATTGATAGCTTTACAGGTGTTTTTGGCACAATCCGTCAAAAATATTAGGTTGGGAAAAGTCCTTGCGCATTTTCTTGTTCATCTTGCAAAATCTTTTGGGATCGTTTTGAAACATTCACTGTTAAACGCATGTGAGCGGTGGTTAATGCTCTCTCCACAGCATTTCTGTCGTAGCATTTCGCAGCGTTTGAAGCTTAAAAATCGTCCTTTCACTGAAGGTATGTTCGACTGCTCCTGCCTTTATAAGCCCACAAAATGCGTCGATTGAAGCGAAGCAGTAGGAGGCTACGTGTTGTGATGGACCTCCAGACTATCTTTCACAACATGCCAATTATTTGGTTGCCGAGTTCCAGATACTTGAGAAAAAACCACAAATCTGGTCGGCCTGCCATCCCTCATTGACGAGTGTATTCTGAATTCGATTGGAGAGAGTGGTGCAATGCACGGTAACTTGGCGGAGCTTTTTCAGTGCTACCAGACACAATGGCCGTTCCTCAATATCGCCTCTAAAAGAAGTGAAATTATGGCGAAAGGATATTTTGTGATCTGACTGACCACAGGCTATTAAGACCATAAATTTTGCAAGGACATTTTGATTTGCCGCCCGTCTATCGCTTGATCCGCCAACTTTGTTGGTGGTGTCAAGAAGTGGGATCCTCAGATAAACCGCACGCGAAAGCACGACTGGCTCGGATGCGTAGAACAAAGGATTGCAACGCCGATTCGAGAACAGTAACCTGGGAGGCAACTTTGAAAGCTCATGAGGCTGCAAATGTTTCGCTCACGGAGAGCTGCTGCCAACGAAGTCCACTGCTATTGGTGAACAATAATGTTGGCAAGTGGATTGGTTTCCCGGCATGGTGCCCGGAAAATCTGAGAAACTTTACTTTATGTCGGCAACGCTCGCCCACGAATTACGAAGAAGGTTCAGGAAAGGTCTCCAAGCTCGTTATGGAATGATCTGACCCACTTAGTGTGTTCAGCAAACCTGGTAGAGACAGGCTACCATACGCCTCTGTTGCCGTCGAAGGTACTGAAATAGGGGCAGTCCGATGATCCGGACCTACTCGGAGTCAACCTTTAAGCTTTTCGCCCCAAAGACTCGGATTTCTGAAAGGCCGGCAACCTGAAGTTGCCTGCTGAAGAGCAATGTTTCGACGATTATGGTGGTGTATGTATTCAACAATTGTTGGCTGCACTAAAGAAGAAAAACAATTTTGAAAAAAGTTGCCAAATGCGCAAGACTTTTCCGACAACCTAATACTTTTGACGTCCATTAGAAAAAGAGTTAAATTTGCTTTCTCAAAGCCATTACAATTCTTGATCGTTCCACCGCATAAACCCGAGTAACTTCTACGCATTCAGTAATGCTGAAATTTCGTGCCATTCATGATTTGCGTAGCTATCACTCAAAATCCACGGATTTGAGATGAACTGTATGCGCCAGGAAATTCGTTCCTGTCCCACGTGGCCAAAAATGCCAAAACACGCGATATTGTCAACGTGTTAAGATACAACAAAGATAACTTCGCAGCCAAACATTGTCGATTTCAGCTATTTCGTGCTCTAGCCTACATTCACGGAATCGGAATTTGTCATCGCGATATTAAGCCACAGAATCTACTCATTGATCCTGAATCGGGAATCCTAAAGTTGTGTGATTTCGGCTCAGCGAAGTACCTAGTCAAGGTTTGTCAGTTATATTTTCATATATAAAATAATGGCTTCCTTTCCATGTCTTTCAGTCTTCTCTAATTTTCCTGACATCGATTGAGTACTGTAAAAAGCTCCCAGTTATTTGCTCTATACACGATGTGTATTCTGTATGTACCATATATACTGTGTGTTTCTTTTTTGCGTGACCTTGAGCGGACTTTCAGCAGGAAGCAGACCTTTTAGTTCATGGTCGACCCTTTTGTGTGAAATATATTGCAGAAGTGCCGGTAGGTATGGGCACAATAGATGCAGAGAAGTGAAGAATTTGAAGCGGTACAAGAAGTGCGTAAAAGAACGAAAATAGGAGTGGTTTATAAAATAGCAGAATTCTAAGTGGAAAAAAACTCTTCACTGATATTTTGAACATCTGAGACTCGGAAGGTTATGGACACATGACATGTTGAGTGTAGCTGACGCTGTGAAATAGAATTCGGGAGAGACAGAGTTTCGCTAGTTATCGGCTTTGTTTTTTTTTCCTTTCTATGGAATACGTTCTCCGATCTCTAAGCTATCACGTCTTATACTTTTTGAATTCATGTGAAAATCCTTTAACAAATTCTGGAAAGGTGTCATTTGTTTAGAGTTCTCTCTCTGTCTGGTGGGTTCTGTGTTCTACTTCGAATTTGGGCATTGAGTAGTTTTGTGTTTTTCTTCTCATCTTATAATGAGACATCAGTGTAGTGCAGTCTTGACATAAATTCAAACCATTTTTTAATAGCTCACAAGAGAACGGTTGAAGAAAATTCGACGGAATTGGCCCGACGTGTCCATGATTAAAAACTTCTTTCTGGCAGCAAATTCTATCTTCCCCTTTTTATTTATCCACGTATAGTTTCTGTCATTATAAGTCACTTGATGTACTTCTGCTACACTAATCATTTTCCGGGGGAGCAATGTGTCCCACTATATCTGCTCTCGGTATTATCGTTGGCTCCGGAACTATATTGTGCCTACCAACTACACAAATTCGATCGATGTCTGGTCAGCAGGCACAGTGATGGCTGAACTCCTGCTAGGTCAACCGATCTTCCCTGGTGACTCAGGTGTTGATCAACTTGTAAATTATAAAGGTAAGAACTAACTCACTTTGTGCTTAACTGAGCATTGTTGTTCACCTCGACAGTGAATTTTATGATGCTGTTCAGGTACTCGGTACGCCAACAAAGGAAGCAAATTCAAAGCATGAACCCCAATTACAAGGAGTTCAAAGTTTCCGCAAATCAAAGCTCATCCATGGGCAAAGGTTAGTGAAGTGTACTGTTAAGCTGTACGGCAAGGGTAACAGTATTTATCAATTTTTATGATGGGGGAACAATGCGGGTGACAGTACTCTAAAAGCAAGTCACACTGTTTCAGTTTTAGATTTTGGCTAATCGTTGAATATTTGCCAGTATTGTTGAACATGAAGGGACTGTTTCATGTTGAGCCGAGTTTGATCTTTGTTGATACCTCACCATGGTGTCTTGATCATATCAGAGCGATATTAAGTCTTTCCGCGATACATTTCCATCAAACACTAGAATCTTTTGTTATCTTAATTGTCTATTGCTTGCATCTTGTTCGCACCTCAAATTATTGCCGTGTTTTTTATCTTATAGAGTTTAGTGACCCTTTTTCCCCATAATTTTAAAAGTTTGCAAAAAAGCCTGAGTCTTTATTCGGATCATGTACTACACAAGATGGGCGAAAAGTACGGAATTTTTGAAGAATTTTTCAAACTTGATGATAGCTGTCCGAATCACACTGAACCAATAATTCTGGCTCATACGGAAGGCAATGATCACAAATTTGTTAACTGCCCTGAAGGCCATGCTGGGACATACTTGTCCTGCTACGCAATTACTTTAAGAATCCAATTAAACTTCGACATGGCTAAAAGCGTATCCGTCGAATATTCTCTTCTTTAAGCAAAACTTTTCTCTACCAACTGAAGCTTTTAATTCATTTTTTTTCGTTTTCTATTAGTTTCTATAACATTTAATAAGAGTAGTAGAGGTAAATACATGGCCTAATACATGGTAAGATGTATGTTTTGGTGGAATGGTCAAGGCAACGTTACTTTTGACGTCCGTACTGTGCTGCTGCTGAATGAACTTCGATTTTAATAGTTGTTACAAGAATACTGCGATCGAATATTCCTGTTCTACCCCCTGAAAGCTTCTACTTCTCCAAATTTATAAGTTTCTATTAACTATCTCACGTCTCACATAGTATCATTCATGTTACTCGCTCAAAACTGACTTAGTGGTGGAGCGGCTGTGGCTCCAGAATCGCGCTGGTCCCACGCGGGTAAAAAAGCCAAAATGCGCGTTGTCGCCACCGTGTTGAAAAGTGTCTTGAGTGGTTGGGTAAAGCTGTTCTCAGATTTTCATGATTAACACCGATATTCTTACTCCAACTCACAGATTTGGTCGTTTCGATTGTCGCCAAAGCAGGCCAAAACCCTTGATCGGCTGTGGTGACAACATTGGATGGCCTCCCAATATCCGATTTGAAAGAAACTTTCGTAGTCCACGAGCTTTTAAATGATGTCACATATTACGGCTTTACATTTTTTACATTTAAATCTTCGGTAGCACTTCTGGAATTATCGTGCCGGAACGCATTTTCGGTGCAACTCAATGTTTTGGGATAAAAAGACGACGTCACCATTGAGGAAGTTTTTTTTTCATTGAGGTGTTTTGTAATAGCGTAGAATTGAAAACAACGGTATAGGAAAATCACGCTGCAAGCGAATAGGAACTGAAAAAAAAATCGAATAGGTAACAAGAACACTCGCGGTTTCCGTATTCTTGCACACTGTTCTATGTGTTTCCGTCTTTGTTTGCCATCACTATACTGCCTTGATGCCGCTCTGTCGCTACTTCTCAAACTATTAATGACTTTGAAAATATCTATTGTTACATTTCATTATAATAAAAGGATAAAGGATAAAGCATTTGCCGTTGATCAATCCCTTTTGGGATGCGGCACGCATTCTACTTCCATTTGTACATTCGTAGTGGCATTTGAATGCGATGTGGCCTATACAATGACTTGCGGGGGCCAGCCGATGTACAAGTCAGTGTTTTTTATCTCCCTGGTTGGCCAGCTGGCGACTGCAGGCCCCAGATTGAACCCGGACTGCTCTTGCTTGGGTAAATGCCATTCCTTTACACCCACATCCGCCCTCACATTTCATATACTTACAATATATCATACGGATTTTCTTTGGTGTTGGTTAGTCGAATTCGTGGTTCTAAAAAGTGCCCAGCTTAGGAGATGCAAAGGTAAGCAATCGAGGGCGGAGTCGTATTTACGTCATACGTTCGTCGTTTTGCTCAGTTGTTAATATCATTTGTGCCTGAAAAGGCCACTGCGCCCACTGTCAACCGGGTTTTTTCTAAATATAGTCATACATCAACACTCATTGCCTTCTTTGCCGTTAATCTACGAGCAAATCTCCTCGGATTCTTTTCTTTTTGGAACGACTTCAAAGCTCTTGGCTGTCTTTTTGCGTTGAATACCCGAGTGCCTAGTACATGTTATTCGAAAAAATTTTAAACCCACGTTGAAAAGAACAATGAAAAAATAAGTTAAATTCAAGATACTAATTAATGAATATTATTACATTGAATTACATTATTATTAAATTCGAACATGAGTTGTATGGAAAAAATTTTGTTCGTTGAAACTTCAATTTCTCATAGTTCTTTCAGAGTTTCCGTCCAGGACTGGTCCCGCCAAGACTGCTCTAATTGCATTTCCTAACTCACCCGATCATTTTCGATACACGCCAAATCGCAAGTTCCGAGCACTCACAGGCAATATTAGTTGTTTAATAATGTATTGTTACAGATCATAATACGCAGCTTTTTAAGTTATACGATGCACCATCCTTTAACTCACTATAGCCACCTTTCAAAAATGTATCACTAGCAAAAAAATTCCCTATGAAATGAACCGTAGACTAGATTTAGCCCATTGTCGTAGAAAACCGCATGCATCTTCAAACATTGTGAGACATTAGACCACAACTTTAATGACTTCAACTTTGTCATCGAAAAAATAATGCTCTCACCCCTTCTCTCCTCCTACACTCCCAGATCTGGGACTATTTTATCCAGTATTACGCGTTGATCAACCTTCTGCATTCGCTCAGAGCAAAACCCTAGATCAAGTTGGTGGGCTAGCAGCGGTCGATAATGAGAGCGCCGATTGCCTTGAAAATGCAAAAGGAACAAGACAAACCGCCGCTAATCCTTAAACGGAAATCTGCGCGTTAAAAATTCTTGCACTCTTCCCTAACATGAATATGTCAGTTGTGATCACTGGAAATAGCACACAAAGTTTCACGCATGAAGATTCGGTTTCTGAAGAGAAACAAACGTACAAAAACTACACGTTATGGACCATCGAAGGACCAGGAGGCAGAGCCAGGCGAGGCATGGAAAGAAGACGGCGTTTGGCCGGCTACGTACCAGGCGACGCAATGAGAGAATCGGGTTAAAGCGCGCGATTTCGGAGAGTGGAGACAAATCGATCGATGGAATAGGATGGAGTAGAAGTGTAAGATGTGAATGCAACGAAGCAGAAGGCCAGAAAGAGCTTCTAGTGAATGCACTCCAAGAACCAAGTTTGAGCATCCCCGTCGCCAGCATTCGTGAAAGACGTCCGTGGGCAATTCGAACGCGTAGCAGCCTTTTCGAGTTTTCGAATTTCTAATCAAAACGAAAGCAATACTTCAGTTCTTTTCACTATTATCGTGGATAATGAGTCTCAAGCCAGTGATTTATGGCTGAAATAGAATCATGATTTTTCCGCGCAAGATTCCTTTAACAAGGGCTCCCTTACCTCACCTTTCAAATTGGGGAGGGGCGTGTCCGGACGAGTTGGCTAAACTTGTTACTCTATGGCTTCACCAATCCGCGCGTATTTGAATTAGCCTTTGAAGTTTTGGAAAGAAATTTAAAGCCTTAGAAGTTTTGAAGCTTGCCAGAAAAGGAATATAGATTCCACCATCCAAGAACTTGAAGGTTCTCATTGTGGTAATGGTGCAAGTTCATAAACAGGTATCCTGAAATGTTTCCTCATTTTATTTTTTCAGGCATGTTTACATGCATTCTTCGATGAGCTGCGGATGCCGGAAACGAAGCTTCCGTCTGGACGGCCTCTACCTCCCTTAGAAATGGATGGCGGCGATGATCGTGCAGGACATGGTGGACATGACGCGTCAGGGGAAAGCTGAAACGCTTTTAGATTCGCGTTATAATCTCTCCATATGTCCGTCTCCTCAAGTAGCGCCACACGTGCCCTGTGATGCGCCGCGCTCTGGTCTAGCGCTAGCTAAACGCACAGTTCTTTTTTTTTCGTCGGCGTATTGAATATTTTTCATTGATGATTGATTTGTGTTTCTTTTTGCTCTTTTTTTAACAGAGAGTAAGTGACACGAGTTCATGTAGCCTGTCGTCGCCTCGTGTCGCTTCATTTTTGTGTCCCCTCATCATCGTTTTTTCAATTCCCGATGAAATTCGTTAGTGTGTGACTCGATCGCAGTCCCCCATGTCATTGTTGGTGATGTGTTCAGCGATCTGTGCATCCTCTTGTACATTTACGTTTTCATTCTTATTTCTTTTATTCTTTTTTGTTTTTAGCCTCGTTCCCATCCCCTTTCAATCACACACACACACGTCTATCATCAACTCGTTCGCGATTCTTCATTAGTCGTGAATTACGCAGTCTAACTGTTGGATTTGTCCTACACAGAGCAAACAGCAGCAGCCGCAGTCACTGGAACGCACGTTTTCTTTTCGAATAATGTGGCCCACCCTTGAGAGATCGCGTTAGTGTATATAAGTACTGATGGTTTTGGATGAGATATCGTACATCTACACATACACACCCATGCACCAAATCGTCACCTTCACCCACACACTATCCTCGTTTAATTTATCGCAACTCTTTGATTGTGGAGTCTCGTCTATATTCTCGCATCGTTATAATATTTTACGTGGTGAAATGCTCTGTCCCCAACGATTCCCTCGCCGTCCCTCCCCCTGGCCCTTGAAATTCGTCACGCAATCACTGTGATTGCCCCATCTTCGTCGTCGTTTCATACTAGGATCGACAGTGGTGTGAGCTGCTCCATCAGCTTTCAAAGACTGTTCCTCCTTTCATTACTATTTAGAGCCACTTAGTAGAGAATTTATTCGTTTCTCCTCCATCCCTCTTCTCATCTATGTCTCTTTTCCTCTGATTGTTATCCTGAAACGGTCATTGAGTGAGGCTATGTCGTGTATGATTGGCTCATAAACATTAAATACGTTAAGAGGAAAGTGTTGCCTTGACTATAATATGTATTGGTGTTCATTGTATGACTGCGAGTTCCATGGAACCTTCCAGAATTAAACCTTGTAAGGGAGGAATGGAGGAAAATAACCACGCAGGTTTCTGCTTACTTCTCGTTCCATCGCCTGAAAATGGGTGCCAGGTTCCATACCCTATAGTGATAGCGTAGAGGGCAAGGCCTTCGGGTTCGTAACGATAGCTCAGACAACGACGTTATGCTTCTAATAGATCTATGTTTTTGACTCCTGTGCTGAATCTTGCTGCGGAAATATCAGCAGCGCGACCACAAGTGACTGGAACAAAATCGCATGCTTGCCGGGGCGTTTGCGGCAATGTCAGGCAATACAAAACATTTTCGGAAATTGCTCAGACATGCACAGCACTTAAGCGTCACACAAATCAGACTGGGGTAGGTTACGTAGTGAGGAGTGGATGATTCAGAGCTATGTCCAATCGTCGGTATGTTTGATGTGCGATGGGATGCGTGGAAATGTACGGGGGAAATCGAGGGTGAGATCACTCTATGACCTTACGAGAAAGAATATCTTGCACGCTGCAGCTTTGCACATTGTGAGTAGCTCGCTCAACCCCCCCCCCATTGATTGAGCTGGCTCATCCTTATATTCGCGCTAATCGTTAGTTCAAAATGATGTTCATGCCACTTGGGCGAGGGTGAAAGTTAAGACATGCTCGACAGGAGAGCTTACTGCTAGGCTTGTGTTAAGGGGTTGTACTCGCGGGGAGGTCATTAATCAGATGGATCGTGGTGAAACTGAGGAGTAGGGGGGGGGGAGGCGTATGTGAGCGGCTTGCAAGAAGACAGGGGGGGGGAAGGGATGAGTGGGGAAGAAAACCGATCTCAACTGCTCTTCGCAAAGTTCAGTCGCTCATGCCATCCGTACCTGTATATGGAGAAGGGGGTATTGAACGCGGAGTACGAAAGAACTGGGAATGTCCACGTCCAACAGGACAACATGGCTAATGTGGCACACGCATGGCAAACCGAGGGGTGATAACGGTCGGAGGAAGAATCTCGCAGGGGGGGTCGTATTTGCTCCGATGAGAGTTGGGAGGGGGTCGTAATCAAAAGGGTCATCAACGGACACAACGGTGCTGCTGCACTTATTTGCTGTCATCATTACTTTCACAAGTGTTGTACTTAGCCTAATGCAAATAATATCTTACAGACGATGGTCTGGCATCAAATTTTAAATTGGGAAGGTGTTGTTTGGTTTTTGGGTTCGAGTGACCAGCTATGGCATAGGAACACACGCAACGATCTTAAAAGAATGTAGGAGAAGTAGAGGCAGCGATTAGCTACTCCGGTAGAGATGAGCACCATGGATGAGAGAACCTGAAGGGAGGTAAGAACCCTTGTATTAGGAAGATTGTAAGAAACAGGGCAGAGGTGTCGCAGGCGCGGTCTTGGCGATCATCAGATCTGCACCGCAAGGTGCATTCAGTCAGAACCGGTTGGGAAGAAGCGATTTGGTAAAGGAAATGATCAGGACATCACTTGATTATAACAGGAGGTATAGGTAAGGTGTGGTGGTATACTGGAAAATATCTTTTGGGGTGATTAGAGGCAAGTCGTCACGGAGGGACAGACACGACCTTTCAACACTGACTCCGAAGTGGGGTCACGGCATGGCGCATACAAGGACGGAATGGATCCGCGCCAAGTGCATCAGTTTCAATTCACTCCGTCGAACTGACGTGTACAGAGCATTTTGAAGGTGTTCAAAGAAGTTCCCTACTACGGCGAGGGAGAAATGGAGTTTTCAGGAGGCTTTAGCGAAAATCTGACTTGATTTCTCGAGAGATTTCTGGCGGCATCAAAAGAGTAAATGCTGTCTTATGGTCACAAGCCTTCTCGATTGCCAAAGGCATTGCGACGAAAGACACGAGAGCGTGGCAAGAGTGGGAACAAGGCCATGTTAATTTCGATTTCCTCGACAATTCCACGACGTCTTCCACTCTCGTGAATAATCGCGCTTGGACAAGCGCTCAGCACAATTTAGAAACTGGAAGTCCTCTACATCCAAAAGCTGCCTTCACTTTTCTGAAATAGTTCTCAATGAAGAAAGTTATAGTCCTTTGTATGGGGGGGGGGTACATTTGACGATTTTTCCAACTAGCGCGCTCTAGGCACAGCGCGCGACGCGATCGCGGGGTAGTTAGCGCCGCTATACTGGAGCGCGAGACTGTTCAACTGTGTAGGGGCAGTACCTCCTTCAATGTTCTACTTTCCGGCCAATGTGGCAAAGGTTAAATGTCTTTAAAGGAAAGAAGGAGAACCTAATCTGAGCAGAATTGAATCTAGCATTTGGATCAAGCCGCATTTGCGTGGCAGCGGCGTCCCTCTCGCACATCTGAAACTAGCATTTTTTGATATGAAACCGGATGTGCAGAGGACAAAAAGGGGTCGTATCAGAGTCCATGTTTTGGAGGGGGGTCGTAAAGAGGCGGTTATTTCCTCGACACGATTTTCACCCTGCTGCAAAGGCACCTCCTCTATCTACCGCCTTCCCTTAATACCTCGTTGAGAATGACACTGTTAGGGACCCTGTCGCAAAAACGACAACCGTGAAGGAAAGGCCCTGGGCAAATGAAGCTGTTCCTCAGGTTATAGGAGTTACGAAATGTGTTTACTACAATGCAGCTTCTGTCAACTGGTCATGATCATATAACACCTTCAATCGATTCTGCAACTTCGAGTGAGGTCGGATGCATGGCCTATACCCAGACAAAATCGGATGATGACGATTGCCCCTTTTCTTATTGCTTATGTTGGAAGAATGTATTCTAGACACATTTCGAGCGTTGCCAACGAATTACACTTGCAATGGTGAAGAAGGGAGCGGCTTTTTGAGGCCGAGAATCATCCTCGATAGATCCTCGACGCAAATATCTCCTCAACTAGAAATGTAGAAGGAAGCTAAACATACTGTTAGAAAGCGCAAACCTTCCGCTTTCCAAAACTGTTTTCATTTCCTCAAGATCTTGCAAAATTAGAGAGATATTGCCTTTTAACACGTTGACGCCCGCGCCGATTTCGGCGTTTGTCACAACAGGCATTGAACCCTTTCAGAAAGTCGTGACAGGCAAATATTTTTCCCAAACTTTTCTTGTAGCCTTTAGCAGTCAATCTACCCAAGTGGTCACTCTTTTACTAACTTAGGTCCAGTTTGAAGACATTGGTTCACCTCTAGAGCATATTTGTGTACGTGAACAGTCAAATATGGACACTTTCGCAGTAGACTCTTCTGCTCTGAGGTGCGCCATGCACTCGTTTGTGGTTAATAGTTGGAGAAGCACTCGAAATTTATGCCTCTCGCCCTTCGAATAATACGACTCCCCCTTTCACAAACGGTTGAACACGCACCCATCCCACACTTGACCCGCCTCCTCCAGGCGGATCTCCAGGAGCTAGGGAATTTCGTGACAGACATACAGAACGACAGACGACAGACGGACAGACGAAGCGCTTTATAGTAAGTAGGAGGTTTCCGTTACAAGCTACATGATCCCTGCTTTGTGTTACCGAAGTCCGTTCTGCCAGGTCCTAGATTTTCGAAACCTCCTTAAATACTTAGAAGAATTGTGCGAAAACCGTCTGCCTCTGATTATCATGGGAGATTTCAACTTTTTGATATTCCTTGGGCCCTACCACTACAGGATCAGAACGATAGGAATTGAGTAAGCAAAGTTCATTTTTCATGGATTTTGTGCAATCTTACAACCTCCGTCAAATAGTACTTGAACCTACTCGGGGCAGCAATATTTTGAATATTGTTCTTACAATTTGCCCCTTCCTATTAGAAACTTTTCTGTCCTAGCTCCCTTCTCAACATCTGACCACACTACAGTGTCTTTTGCGTTGTCTGGAAGTAATTTTGAACAAATCCAAAAACCCAGCTTTGATTTCGCGAGGGGTGACTACAAGGCAATATGCTGTGGTCTTTTCTCGGTAGACTGGCAGCACGTTTTCGATACTATTGAAACGAATGACGAGTGCTATTTCGTTTTTGTCGATTTTTGTCACCTTATATCAGAGTTTGTTCCGCACGCTCGCAAATCTAGCGGGATTTTAAAGCTTCCTCGCTACCTAGGAAGCTTTGCACAGTAGAGTCCAACAATTATTCAAAAGCGGGAATTACTTACGAGCTCGCGCTATGCTTACATGTCCCGCCTGCTCAAGAAAAGCTGGCTAAGCTAAAACTTAGGCATGAAGACCGCATTGCCTCTTCCATTAATACTAAGAGGTTCTAGGAGCTACTGCAAAGAGCTAGACTAAAGAGCTCCCTAACCATAGGCACCATCTTTTCTCCTGATAGGACAATGTGTTTCTGACTCTGGAAAAACCGAGGTTTTTGCGAAGTACTTTGAAATCTTCTATAAAAAAGAAAGTCTGCTGCCCACGAGCAATGTGATTTCTCCCCATACCACTTTGATATGGGTAGATGTCTTCCGGACTCTTAAGAAGCTTCCTTCACGCTGTTCTACCTCGCCGGAGGTCTGCCATACATTTTTCTTAAGCGGGCTGCTGATGGGATAACTCCGGCTTTGACATATCTTTTCAACAGGATACTCCTTCAAGGGGCGTACCCGACATCTGGCGCCTCGGGCTAGTTAGGCCAATACATAAAAAAGGAAGTAGGAGTGACTTCAAGAATTACAGGCCAGTGTGCCTCACCTTCTGTCAGTAAAGAGATGGAAAGGGTCGTATGCGATCAACTCAGAAGTTTTTTTTTATATCAAATCGTATTCTATCACAATGCCAGCATGGTTTCATTCCTAAATCTCAACTGCCTCAGCGCTCCTTTCTGTCATCCCAACATATTATTGAC
>MU871350.1:4635-23260 GCA_036418205.1 Ostertagia ostertagi
GCGTACTATAGGGATTTCGTCAAGTTAAATAGAGTGTCCCATTGCACGTCCTACATCGCACACCACGCGCTGCAACTCGTCCGCCGACTCTGCCTTCTTGCCGCGCGACGGGCCTCCTGGGGGTACCCAGAATTTATATGTCACAAGGACACTGGATAACAGTTTTTGGGTATTGATGTATCGCCATAGTGCATATCTGACGATGAACGAATTTCATGTGTATAGGTCGTTCATCATCGAATATGCACTATGGCGAATCATGCGATGCCCGGGTTCAACACACTGTGTCATAACACTCGCCGCGCCGCAAGAGCGCGCACATCAGTGGAGCAAGTCTCACGTGTGCACATGATTTTAAAGGCAAATTTAACGATGAAAAGGCACCCCATTAAGTTGGGGAACTTGAGTTAGATGTGGACAGTGATACACAAAATTGGAAAGACCAAGAAAAATGGCCTAGAACCCGAGAAATGGGCCCCTTCCTTGCCCGTTGATTTGCGCATTGATGCGACTCTCATCGGTGCTGCCCTCTTCAAATAACGCTCTCTCTGCTGAACGGCTAGAGACTCAGACGCGAGAGGGGGCGTACACGCAAAGAACGCGCCGATAGCGCCATGCTAGATCGCTGGGGGCATATCCTTCGATGCGAATTGCGTGTCGGTCCGCACCCGGGAGGTCCGCCTGTCTCTCCACTAGTAAGTTTCCCCTTCTTTGACCTCGTCCTTATCGTGGAATCCTCCTTTGAAGGATGAGCATGATTGCAGCAAGGTTCTATCGTAACTAGAGTGCGCACGATGCGTATAGTGGCACATTTTTGTGGTTACATCTCCATATGTAAATCATGCCATATTTCAACCTAAACAGCCCATTTGCTGAAGCTGAGTATTGCGTGTGATTGATGCAAACCTCGTTGGAGTCACAAATAGGTTCGTCTTTCAATACAAATATTTTGAGCAGGAGAGATCTCTTTATTTAATTGCCATTCATGCTGAAAATCTTTGGATGCTGAACAAAGGGAGTGATAGAGGTCACAGCTTGGAATTGAACTTTTTGAATTCGTCTTTTGAGTACATCCTGGGCGCTGGTTGAGGGACGGTCCGATTGTCCACCTCAGTAAAGCTTCCTCTCACCACATTATGCTCATACTGTAGCGCTTCATCGTGGTCGAGTACCGGTGTCACACATGCTTGTTTTCCTGAAATAAAGCCACTCCTATCGTTTATCCAGATTTTTCCGAAACTTCAGTACCAAATAAAAAAGGGCATTACCTGTAAAGAGTTTCATCCACTCATCTCGAGTTTTTGTTCGAAAAATTTCTTCCATTTCCGCTGATACTGTAGCGGGATCGGAGAATATGTCTGACACATCCCTATCAATCCCGAGCACTGCAAATTCCATCAAATTAGTTCATCACTTTCGAAGAAAAACTTCGCGCTGGTTAAGTTATTTAACTGTTCGCTTATGCAGCGGGGATGGTGATGATGACAAAAAGGAGAAAAACCTACTGTTATAAACGCAAAAATAAGTCATGTTCAGTTCTGGCCATGAATTGGCTGCTAGATGAAGAAAGTGTGGAGTATTACGCGTCCGCTGCCAATCTGTCCCTTTTGGGATGCGCCACGCATTTGGTTTATTCAGAAATGCAAAGGTAGTGAAAGCCCGTTCGGCTTGAACAGTGACTGATGGGGCTCATCGGTAGGCAGATCAGTGATCATCTTCAAACGCGGTCTTTACCAGTGCATCAACAAGAAAGGATGCAAGCTCAATGCGGCGTGGCGAGCAGATTCTCCGAAGTGAGCCTGGCGTGCGCACGTGATCGGGTGGCCACTATTTCTAACTGTGACTGTAATAGGCTGCTCAAAATATTCCAACAGACATCCAATCCATGGTTAATCAGCCACAGATGCCGTGTGACCCGTTATTGAGGGAAGAGACAAGAAAACTGACAAAATGACCATGAATGGTGACTTACCTATTGAAAGAGGGTCAATGAAATAGCTAGGAGACAGAAATAGTAGAGTGGACTTCAAGGAAACGATTACGATAGACTCGAGAAGTGTTCAGAGGCGACGTGATGGTGCTCAATGGCACGGAGTGGCGAAAAAAGCTGAGAAATCGTCAAAGAGAACGCAAAACGGGACCCCCTTTTCTTGGGCCTTCTTTTTCCATTACATGAACAATTAATCGGGAATCGGACGTGTGAATGAGTTCACCGCAGTGCGTTTGGTGGCAGCACGCCAAACCACGGCCCAGTCGAGTTGCTCTAGTTGTGCCGCTGCCAATAACGCAGCACGTCTAATGACTAACTAAACTAGTGGGCGGATCGCTTTTGGGGGCGGAGTGCTTTTGAAGTCCTGTTCAGCAAACAGCTCATCTTTTGTCGTGGAAGCGCCACACGTGGCTTCCTTGGCAACCAGGTAACTGATTCCTGTGGTGTATATGCTTCGCGATGCCTCCCACTTATCGTAAGCGCTGCTTTGAGTTTAGGCGATGCACTAAGATTTGTTTTTGTCTTTGATTTTGCAAGCGATGTAAATCTTGTTTGTGTCTATTACGCAACTTGGGTAGATGTGGGAAATATTGAAGCTTTTTGTTTGCGAGTCTTGTGTTACTCACAAGCGCATGGAAGGTACACCAAAGTAATTGCGTATTATGCGATCAGACCTGAAAGATGAAAGGCCAACAGAACATAGTAATCTCAGTGATAAGCTGTTGAATTCGGGCGTGGTGAGTGTTACAGCGCGCGTGGGTTCATTGTAGTTTTAATAGATGATTTATTGACTAGTTAACACATTGACGACAACGCGGGGATATATATCCCGCGCATTGCAGGCCATGTCGGACCGTGCGGGATATATATCCCCCGCACCCATTACACTCATTTTTTTCGCGCACGCCTGATTCTTTTAGAAGTTTCTTGTATTCATTCCATGGAAGAGACCTTGACGTAGCTACAAACATAGTGGCCCTTAGAATGGTCACGTATACTTTAATTTAGAGGAGGATTTCTGAACCATACGAAATCTTCATTTCAATAAATTTTTCGTTTACTTTTTCTTTTATTAATGTGTAAGATTTAAGTAGTAGTAGAAGTAGATAAAGGAACCTTAGGGATGACAATATGTGTGTTTTGACTTAAATAATCAACGTAAAATTGCTTTCGAGGTCCATTGCAGCTAGTTCTGACCAATTTCGCTTTTTCATTGTCATTTCATGTCATTCGATGGAAATTCCACTACTGTACCCCTGGTTAGGTTGCGCACATTACAATTTATTGACTTGGTTCCGAATTGATGATTAGTTGTGGGTTTATCACTCAAAATCTGCTTGAACGACCTGAAGCGAGCGCGCCTGCAAAATCGCCGCGGTCCCACGTGGCCAAAAAAGCCAAAACTCGCGTGGTCGTCAATGTGTCCTAGTTAGTCGCCTGCAAAGATCTATCAGGCAGTGAAGGCGATTCAGAGGTGGATTCCTTTCTTTTCAGTCCAGAATCGGTCTTCCTCCATCCGCCTTTCCACACCGCCCTCGAACACTGTTCGCACCACTAGGATTCTACTAAAATGGCCACGCCTACCTTTTCTGCGTTTTTGGGAAATCGCATGGGGCTACATTTTATGGATTTAGTTTACGTTGAGTTGTGCTTCTGTCAAGAAAAAACCAGTAGTCCAAATCACCAGCATGCAGATTGGAGACTCAGCTATAGCCAGCGATCACTATGACGTAAGCAACCAAACCGCCCCTTTTGGCGCTTCGGCTGGGACCGTATGCTGAATGTTGGGGAGGGGATGGAGTCCCCGACGGTGGACGGACCACTTCAACTCGGTCCTTAGAACCGCCACAATTTGGTGCTTACCTCAGAACTAAGCCTTAAAGAAGAGGACGGGTCCGTCCCCTCTCCAAGGCTTAGTCCTGGGGTGAGCAAACCAGCCCTTCTGGCGGAGCTGCTGGACCAGCTGCACCACTTGCGTCAGTACTCTCCTATCGTACCAACCGAGTTGAAGTAAACCGTCGACCGTTGGGGACCCCATCCCCTCCCCAACATTCAGCATACGGTCCCAGCCGAAACGCCAAAAGGGCTGGTTTGCTTACCTCGATCACTATGGCTGGCTTTCCGAAAAAAAAAAGTCGGCTAATCTCACCCTTGAATAGATTCCTGCTGAACTTGGGCTCCAGAGCGCCTACAGCTAGCCATTTATCATCTTTCGTTTTGTAAGTTCTGAAACAGTCACGGAAGTTAGTATCGGCTCCAGTTTTGATAAGGTTGATGGTAGCGCAGTGCTTATTGCCGGTTTTCAACGCACATACCACGACCTTTGGTTCGAATCCATTTCGAGTTCAAAAAAATATGTTCCTTCGGATATTATTTTTCTTCGGATTCCTTCGGACCTTTGCGATGCAATAACACGAACCAGAAAATGTAAATTATCTTGGCCTCAGAGATTAATTGAACTATCGTGAATTTTTATCATCTTTTCAGGATGTTTTATTCTTTCTAGGCAAATTTTTATCCTGTCATTCTGGACGAATCACTACTTTTCTTTGAACCTTAGCTTGGTTCTAAAACACCGGGTTCCCTCCATAACAAAATTTCGCAGCCGTTGGCTTGAAAATAAAGCGTTTTGCATCAACAACTCCTGCCCAGAGATGCGCCACGCACTTCACAGTAATTACAAGTTGCAAAGGCATTTGAAAGGCTATTTCCCTTTCTCTATGATATGTGAAGTTGAGCGACCTTAGAGTAGGACCCTGGTCGATTCGCCGCTGTTCTACACTGACAACTACCCCCCTCCCCTCCCTCGCCCCGCCCCACCCATCCCTCTGTGGAAAAAATGTGATTCCTTCGTTGATCCTGGCACAGCGATGGGTTGACCCTGAGAGGACAGATTCATTGAAAAATATCCATTTCACAGTGTCTGATGCCGGTGAAAATCCTGACTGCCTAAATTTGACATGGCGCCTCTAACCGCGCGCTACCCCTTCCCTTTCAGTGAGTTCAATGGTACCTGTATATCGGGCAGTCTCCAGAGAACGCTGCATAAGGTTGAGTCCACAAATGTTCGATGTCGTGATAACGTCTGATAAACGACGCCAAATACGACAGGCCTTCAAACATTGAACAGTCAATGATGCAACCGTGGCCACCTGAATTAATATAATGTTGAGAAGGTAATCCTGGAAGGAGCTTTGGAGTTCAACTTCCTAAAGGACATGACGGACCATTTTTCTCTCTTTTCAGTAGAGCCGCCACAATACCAAAAGCAGCGGTCAGTCCTCCACCAGCAAAGTCGGCGAGAAGATTGGCCGGAGGCCAAGGACGAGCACAGTTATGACCTGATGTTGTTGGCAGCAACCCTGGAAAGGAGAATGCTGTTACATGGAAGTGATTGTTGTGGGCAATTACCAGTGATTGAAACGTAGTTGATGTCATGTCCGGCCTCCTGCGCCAATGGGCCTGTTTGACCATATCCAGTTAGCCGGCACACTATCAAACCTTTGTTCTCCTGAAATAGAGGCAGGTTGCCATACGCACGATATGGAGGTTATGTTCTGGGTTACACGGCGTCCATGCCACCTAAGCCGTTCATCTTTCGGGGCAGCTAACTCATACTAGTCGAGCTTGGAAGGACAAAAGCACTGGTTTATGCATCGGCTGCCTCGCCCAGTCAGTCGGTCAGTAAGCCAGCCGCTTAAAAATGTCACAAGGACTCTGGATGGAAGCACAATGCATGGCGCATCCCGGAAAAGTTTGGGTGGGTTGTTGTCGGGAAAATTTCGTTGCTTTTCACACTTGAGAAGAATCCATGTTTGCAAGAACCTAAAGAAGGAGTTCACGATAAGGTCAAAGAAGGGAAAAATTGCATAGTTCGAGACAGGCGGACCTCCTGAGGGTGCGGACCGACGTGCAATTGGCAGCGAAGGATTTGACAATCGGGATCTAGCATGGCTTAACTCTTGGCGCGGTGTGCGGGGTACGCCACCGACCCTCTCTCTAATCACTCCCCGCAGGTCTTTTCGCGGCGAGTGATTAGATGTCAGAGAGAGCGTAGTGTTGAAGAGGGCGCAGCGATGATAGTCGCATCGATGCCTAAATCAACGCGCAAGAAGGGAGTCTCTATTTCTTGGGTTTCGGGCCGTTTCAAATGGTCTCTTCTTTATCCCCACTAACCTCTTCCCTTATTTTCAATGAGCTCACTTTTCATCGTTAATTCTATCTTCAAGGCAAAAATGCCGGAAGGGGTAGTAAATAGGGAAATACAGAGTAGGTACCATAACTTCGTAGCGGCTAGTCTCAAAATTGTACCTCGAGTAGTTTGACTGGATCAAGACCAATTTGTTCCAGAACTCCTGGACGGTAGGGGTCGAGAAGCACGTCGCTAGTTCGACAAAGCTGTTTCAACTTCTCAACGTCCTGTGGTGATTTCAGATCAAGTCCTTGCAGTGTTTTCCTCTCTGCCATGCGTTGCTCCATGGGTATGTCATCATCACGGCTAGGCTGAAAGGCTAGTCAATCAAAGGGTCATTGAAGCATTATTTCTCTTGTTTTTCACTAGCCCTGTACTAATTGCTGGTGATCTAACTAACCTTTTCAATGACGGTAACATTGGCGCCGAAATCGGCCAATACCATTCCACAATGTGGCACAGGAGCGAGTCCGGCCAACTCAATCACTCGAACCCCATTTAAGAGGGTGCGATTCATCTGAGATGGCTGAAGGCGATAAAAAATCGCGTAAAGGAGTCAAATATATGCATGGAGCTTTTTCAATATAGAAATCTTATGCTTGGAAGAAATGGTCAGTGGTGCAGGGAATGAAGAAGATACCGATGAGAAAAGCGACGCCAGAATCTGAGCAGATTGGATCCCTTTCTTTGTCCGTTGGTTACGCAATCGATGACGTGGTGCTTTCTTCAAAGCCAACGCTCTCTCCAACTCCCTCTCTTCTCTCTCTGGTGATGGGTGAGAAAGCGCTGCGGCGATGGCAAGCCGAGACGGGGGGGGGCGTGCCGCACCAAATAGCCCGTTGGGAGGGCCTCGCTAGGTCGCCGGAGCATGACTTTCGCTGCGAATTGCGTAATGGTTCTCATCTTTAGGGGGTCCACCTATTGTTCTACTAGGTGAATTTCCTCTTCTTCGACCTTCGTCCTTATCGTGGATCTTCCTTTGACCCCGCCACAGCCAACATATGATTAGGTGACTACAACGTCGATCAATGAATGGTGGATCGCGAAGGTCGACTGAACTGAAAAGGACAACAGCTAAACTGCCCATCGCACGCTTTCAAACAGGCCACTCCCTCCTTTTCTTCTTGAAATAAGAATCTGGCGTTCATACTAGGTGTCCAAGCGTGTGTGCTCCGTGTCGTGAGGTGTGCGCGAGGTATGTGGTTCATTAGTCCATACATGAACTGCCATTAGCTCACTTTGCAAGGCCCCAACGCCACTGTAGCGCACTTTCGAGTCGCGACAACTGCACATCTGTGATACTCGCTGGCTACTCTATCCAAATCACAGAATAGTTTGTTCAACACGAGTTTCTCTGGGACTGTGCTTGGGTGCATAAGTATGCTAACCAGGCGCAAGGTGCGTTGCGTGAATATGTGAAGGGCTTGTTTGGGACCCGAGCTGAGGAAAGGCGATGGTGCGATGGTAAGGAGCAGCGTCGCTAACACAAGGGGTTGGCAATTTTTTGTACCAGGTTTTCTGATGTTTTCTCGTAAATCGGCCTACTATGTGAATTCATTGTCTAAACCATACAGCATTCTATGTAGATTTTTCAAAAATCGTACCAAGGTTTCAAAAAAAAAAGAATTCGAAGAAATGGAATGATGAGTATTTTCTATGAGCCGTAACCTGGTTAATTTATTTGCGACTATCTCCACAAGATAAGCCAGTAACGCTGACTAGATTAAAAACAGTCTTGCGATAGGGGTGCAGAGCTATTTTATCCTCATTAGGGCTAACTGGGGTGCAAAAAGAGAAGGCATTGTCATTGCCGTTGTTAAGCCCAATAATATGAGTTACCCCCCCCCCATCCCCAATAGTAATGCAAAATCATCCCTAGTAGTCATGCCATACGTCTCGTACCGTCTCTATGCCCCGATGAAATGATGGAAATTAAAATGTTTCATGGCCAGTGGAAAAGGCGTAGGGTTCTGGTTATTAGTGGCAAGTTCGGCTGTGATAAGCGCCTGCTGGTGATTAATTAGGGCCTCGAAAACGAAATCGAACTTGACGGCTGGAACGAATGTCTTCCATGCAAGAAGCTTAGGAGATACATCCTAAATGGAAGAGCTTTTTGTGCGAAATGATCAGGAGAGAAGTGAAATGAGGACAGCATACGGCCACATTAAGAGGAACGAATGGGATCAAGGAACGAGCCTCGTACGGAGTGCTACTAAAATAGAGCTAATTAGGCGTAATGACGGCATGTGGTCCACAAATCGCTGGCAGAAACCCCCTCGTCGCTCCACCAAAGCGATTGGCGATGGTGGTCTTTGATATGATAAGTTGTTTTCGATCAATAGATGATAACACACCCGTGCAAACTACGATGTAGTGTGAGAAAACAAACTTGCACGCCCAGTTGCGACAAACTGCGCCAATTTTTTTCTCGCACTCAAGAGAATGAAGAAGTTCACCATATTGGAGGGAGATTGAATATCACTTTATTTATTGAGTTTTCCACTGAATCGCAAGTTCGCGGAATGTAGTAGACATTTCAATATCTCAATAAATTGTTGTTTATCAGTTGACTCAATAGGTTGGTTTTTCTGTGAATATACAAGAGGAAGCGATGAGCTTTAACAAGATCAGTACATAACTAGTCCTTATTGGTCGATCATATAAGTAGGTATAATAAATGACAGTTTCTGAGCACGCCTTCCTGCTAAAATTCTCCGAAATCGTACGCATTCGTAGACGATTTAGGCCACCAGAACGCTCCCAAGCTATGGCACATTCAAGGAAAATACGTTGATATTTAAAAGAGGCTACATTCGAGTTTGTTTCAGAAGAGACCTGCTTCGAAACCTATTTTTTAGCCTTTCGGCCCAGACGCCTGTGAGGCAGTTGCCAGGTAGTTTCGCGTCAAAGGATATTGTATTTGTATTCTGGGGGTTAAACCTGAATTTTTAGACAAATTTCGCAACGAAGACCCATTTAGAGAAAATCATCATCACCCGCTGAACGGGGGGGGGGCAGCAAAGTTGAAAAAGGGACTGAACTTGTGAAAGCAATAACTTCCAAGTTCTCTCATCTGAATCCTCGGCGTTTCCGTCGTTGTTATTGCAAACTGTGAGCTGCCCTCTCTAACTCTCTAAAGTTTCTCAAGTCTCTCTAAAAAGACCTTAACCTTAACAACCTCGAATAAAAAGTAAAACTCAACAACTTGCAAAATCGTTTTTTTTTTCTACAATACATCGAAGAAAGAGATTAAAGTATAAATAAATGAAATTTACATACCCACACCAAAACGTTCTCAAATGGTTCAACAATAAGTAGGGTCAGTCTCTTGAAAGTGAAAATATACAATCAAAAAGTCTCTTGGAAAGAAATCAGATCTCTCACAGCGTGGAATAGCAAAATGTCAGCATATTTAGAGCGCTTTCGAACAATGTAACCTACAAGTAAGTCAGCGTAAATATTCCGTACTGCCGAATGAAAGAGAAATTTCCCACGGGACTGCTAACCAATTTTCGATAGATGTGCACAGAAACACTCCACGGATTGTACGTTGCAGATCTTAATTAACTCTCCACTTTTGCGCTAAACGACTCCAAATAATGAAGGAAAACATCGGCGTAGTCAACGCAAAGGAGCAAGAGCCTTTTTGGTCGATTCAGACAATTTTTGCTCTGAACAAAAAGGAGGCAATTGACTAAATGACGAATTTTCGGATTGACGCCTTGGTATCAGAGAGGACTGCTAGGAGCTAATTGATCCAATGAGTCTCTGTGCCTGCTGTTCTCGGAAAGAGCCTGAGCAATAAAAACCTATACTAAACCTGCACGAAAGTGCCGATTTCGTATTCAGTCTCATTGCATCCCTGCCAAATTACTCAATCACATCATCTCTTTTTAGGGCTACAGTCATCGGAATCAAAATATATTCAAGGATTAATTGTGGGAGACGAAATGAAGGGGGCGCCGTGCTCTCTGTTTCTATTTGAATTCGTGGTGGTGTTTGAACACGATTAAGCCCAAGCGATAACCTATGATGACAGTAGATGAATGTATATCATGATTGACAAATCTCTGGGCTAATTAATTGAATTTCTGGGGTTAGAGAGTACCTTACTACTATAGATAATTCGCTAAGTATGTCTGTGTGTGTATGTGTGTGTAGGTCTGTGTGTGTGTGTTTGTCACGAAATTCGTAGCTCGGGTCACAGCAAAAAGATAGCGCCATGGTTTTCTTACATATGTTATAGGGGGTGGGATGGGGACACAAGTGGTACGTGATAGGAACTGATAACGACTGATAATAGCTGATAAGAGGGGCTAGAAAGCGAGCATCGCCAATTTCGTTTTGTCGTTCATATTGGTACTAGAGCGTCTATACTTACAAGTGTTATGTGGTGGGGTGGTCCCGGGACAATGGTGGTACATGAATGGAAGCGATAGCAACTGATAAGGGCTGATAAGGGGCGTCAGAACGCAAAAGTCGTCGATTCCGTTACCCAGCTTGCGTTGACACTAGAGCGTCCCTACTTACAAGTGTTATAAGGGGTGGGACGGGGACATTGTTGATGGGTGATAGAAAGTGGTTACAACTGATAAGGGCTGATAAGGGGCGTCAGAACGCAAAAGTCGTCGATTCCGTTACCCAGCTTGCGCTGACACTAGAGCGTCCCTACTTACAAGTGTTATAAGGGGTGGGACGGGGACATTGTTGATGGGTGATAGAAAGTGGTTACAACTGATAAGGGCTGATAAGGGGCGTCAGAACGCAAAAGTCGTCGATTCCGTTACCCAGCTTGCGCTGACACTAGAGCGTCCCTACTTACAAGTGTTATAAGGGGGTGGGACGGGGACATTGTTGATGGGTGATAGAAAGTGGTTACAACTGATAAGGGCTGATAAGGGGCGTCAGAACGCAAAAGTCGTCGATTCCGTTACGCAGCTTGCGCTGACACTAGAGCGTCCCTACTTACAAATTCTATTTGTAGTGGTACGTGCACACTGTATCATTGTATGACCAGCCTTACTTAATAGCAGTCTATTGCATAAACTCAATCAAGTCTTCAGCAAATGATAACTTTCATTTCCTATCAAGAAAGCCCAAACTCATTAAACCGCTAATCCTTTCGGGGTTTTAAATATATCCTTCTATTATATAAAGCGCTAACTTTGTGTGTCGGTTTGTGTATCTGTATGTGTGTGTGTGTGTGTGTGTATGTATGTGTGTCCGTCCGCAAAATGAAGTGAGTGAGAAGGAAGCTCATGGGATAAACAAACCGCTAACAAATCGGGTAGCTTACAGGATTTGAGATATCAATGTTTTGTAGCAGGATAGTTGTGATAACACTCTTAGGGCTATATAAACACCTGCTTAGCACACTTCCGTTCATTCCACATGGTGCTGCAGTGGCAGCTGGAGGGCAGTGGAGAGAGGAAGGGAGGATGAGGAAGGGAAGCGAAAAATCTACCGTCATATCATGATTGTGTCCCTTCTACTGTATGAAACACCATTGTGTTGCATACGCGTCACTTCCAGGGTGTTGGTGTCACAGGAGGAAGGGACCATAGCGGAGGATAGAAAGCTTGCGCAGGAAAGGAAGGTCCCGGCGGTTGACGGGGGACTAATCTGGTAAAGGATAAAGGATAAAGCATTTGCCGTTGATCAATCCCTTTTTGGGATGCGGCACGCATTCTACTTCCATTTGTACATTCGCAGTGGCGTTTGAATGCGATGTGGCCTATACAATGACTTGCGGGGGCCAGCCGATGTACAAGTCAGTGTTTTTATCCTCCCAGACAAGTCTGGTACCAATTAACCGACCCCGGAGGGATGGAAGGCTTGGTTGGCCCGGGCGACTCACGACCCAGGATTTGATCCCCGGACCGCTCGCGTGGTGAGCGCGCCACTTGTCACTACACCACTTCCGCCCTATTGTAACTAATTGGTAAATTATAAGTGCATAAGCCTTAGCTCCTCACTTATGTAAATAGGCATATTTCGTTTTAATTTTGAGACTGACAGCAATCCTATTCACCGCTAAATTATCTGAATTCAAGAAGAATGCTGGATGTTTACAGTTGTGAGATAATACCAGTTCAGCTCCAGACGTTATCACGCGTATTCTCGATGGACTTCAGCGAAACTGGGAAAGGTCTAACACATTCAATAGTGAGGTGGCTAATGGAGGGCCTCATGCTGATATTCCATGGGTCTTTCAGTTTCACTAAAGCCTGCCGTGTGATGCGCGCGATAGCGGGCGGAGCAAAACTGGTTGCTGAAAGTGTGACAAGGCAAAATGGAAGCACGGCGAAGTAGTCGGACAGAAATCCACAACTGAGCCATTTTGGCCATCAATTTTCCATGGAACAATTTCAGTCATTTCCATTCCTTCATTAAAGCTTCAAAAAAACTTTGACAAGGCCTTTTCAAAGATCACATGATGGGAATGAGCCTTTAAGTTTCGTATTAGATCCCTCGCATGGTTATGTTTGTTCCGAAGAGATTTCATTTTCCTGGAATACTCTAGAAATTGTTGAAAAGCTAAAGCGGAAGCCTACAAATTTTTAATCCCCTATGGAAACCCTGTGTTCTACAAAAGTAATCATATTTGTCACCAGCCTCTAATCCAAAACGATAATCAAACATAAGACAGAGGTAGCCACTTGGATAAAGTAGTACTATAATTTATTTGTTATGAGTAAATACAATGTACAGGAAAACAACAAGGGTTTGAGATCGGAACTATGAAGCTTCTATCGTATTGCTACGCAAATAATCTCTGTACATTGCATTCGCCGAACCGCTGTCCGGAGTGAGCGGTGGAGTATTCTCGGGTGCCTTCTCTCCGGATGGAGAAATATGTTCATCGCTTTTGTTGCTCCATGTGTTCTTCGGCCTTCTTTTCTACACGTTCTCCATTCGATGGTGCAGAAGAGGAAGGGCCTCGACGGCCAATCAACCAGAATGTTTCCATGACTCCTTTTCCCTGAAATGAAATTAGACTTAAAGACAGAGACTACGATGGATGGAGGGCGCAGTTTTGATGACGTCACTGAACGTTATTGGTTGACTAGACCCTTTAGGGCCTCGAGGGGTATGGTTGGACCCAATCCTAACGCCGTCTCATCAATGACGCTTTCAGCTCCACACCTACATTTTGTCCCTCCCCAGAACTGCCCCTCCTCCAAATGCGAGGAGGGAGAAGAATCCCTGGATTTCCATTTCGGAAGTACACTTCGAACCAAACGGCCGTATCACCATTCTAATGTTCCGACCTCATATTCTGCCAGATTATTGGTGCAGGTATAAGAAAATACATTAAACGCTCAGTTATACGAGGAAATGGATATTTACCGCCTCATTTTCGTACGACTCTCTTAGGCGCTGTGCTCTTCAAGGCTAACGCTTTCTCCCAAACGGCCAAAGTCAGACGGCGAGAGGGTGGGCGTGCTGCGGCGCGGCAGGAGATGACCCATTCGCTAATCCACTCACACGAGGGCATCTCCTGCTGATAAAAAGCCCCGTCACACATTCTTACGAGGTCCGGCGCTTTTATTCGTAAAACTTCCCTTCCGACTTCCAAAGAGTCCCTCTCTCTAAATACGATATAGTTTGAAACTTTCGGACAGAGTTAGAACATAAAAATCGATGAGCTCATTTCGAACTGAATGTAATAATATGTTGAAGTTATTGCCTAATACCAGGTCGCTTGGCTTTGCGGTTAAGACATGGCGCAACCTAAATGACTCTAATGATGTCACACGATTGCGATATAAAAAGTTTACAAAAATTTAAAAAACCATATTCACCTGCCTGTGTGGTTGCATGGCGTCTGGGGGCCGAGTTAGCGTGTTGTGGACTTTATGAGGACTTCTCCTCTTATTGATTCATAATTGATTGTATTCTCTTTCATCAAAAGTCGTGCAGATTCTTTAGAACAAATGAATGTACCACTGAAATGGAGCAAAATATTACTCAACAATTTGCAAATATGCTTTTGGAATTTTCTTTCGACCATATTTTCTAGAAACCTTCAGAATCCGCAGTGCATGCGATCTTCTCACGAAGATTATCTTATTGGTGCAACTCAACGCTCCCGTTGCTTTCCCATCCGTACGAGTGTTTACAGTGCTCCAAACCAGAGGCATATCGGCATAACTCAAGCCTAACTACATTCCGTATGCGACGCAAGGGCCTTGAAAATATTGCATCATTCAGTGAACTTTCTCCATATTCATCAGGCAAGGCTTTTCATTTTAACCAGCAAAACTTAGTCGAAGAGAACATAATGCCCACTCACGGATGTCGTAGTGTGAGTGAGATGGCTGGCATGTGGCACGTGGAGATAAAGTTAAAAACAGCTGAAGATGAACGTTCGAGGAACAAAGTTAGTGGCAAACGAGTTAGAGACATAGACGAGAGAGCCATGGGAAGACAAGGAAAACGGAGAACGCCTTCGCGTAGACCCTTTCAGCATCTTCCGTCGCAACAGCAAGTGAGAGGTTTCAGCCTCCTTGTCTTGCAGTTCCATACTGCGCAATTACAAGCCTTTTCTATCTTGCAAATAGCCCTATTGTAACTCATCGAAAGATAGTCCATAACGATTCTCCCATCAATTTCATGTTATAATTGGTGTAGTTCCTTCTGCTTCAACACCAATCGAGCTTTGTTTTAATCGCTTTGCCTAACGTTCAGCGCTATTGGCCTTTCGGAGCCCTTTTTGAGAGTCGGGCATTAGGAGCACTTCCAATTTAAGCAGATAATAGTTCTTCCACCTTGGAAGTTTATGATTACTTTCTGTAAGCGGTAAATTGTTGAAAGAATTGTCACCTGAATTAACCGTCCCCGCGGGAAAGAAATTCGAGTTACCCGTCCTTTGACGAGCTGATATCCTGAAGTCATCAACAAACTTCATGAACGACAGCGACAGCTCGGAGATCTCTTTGATGTGAGCGTAGCCATTCCTCACTGGAAGACCAGAGACACACAGATATCCATCGCCAATCGATTCCACCTATTATTTCGTTCTTGTTGTAGGTTCTACAGATTACCGAAGACGCGTCGCTCTTTCGATTCAATCCTTGGTTCATCTTACCATTGGTAATAAAGTCACCCACCAGACAATTACATTAAAACACCTGACCGCAAGTGCAGGAAGGTTGCAGTTTCTGCGACCAAAGCCACACCTCCGCGATCAGGCAAGTTAACTAGTAAACGAAGCGAAACCCGACAACTTGGGAAACAGGTGTAAAGTCCACGAGCACATATTAATGGAAGCTCCTTAAATGTGGGCACTGTGTCTGCGCTCCAGCATTCGTCAACTCTGCGATGCATCGCGATGATTGCAGTGAACGGATCGAACGCGATCGCTCCCATCGCTTGTCCACCGCGAATGACATGTCTCTGCCTCGACTCAGAGTCTGACCGACATCCAATACTAATACGGCGAGACCTCATGCTAAATATTAACGGTAGACATCCTCCAGGTTTAGAGGCGTGAAATGGCCACAACCACTCGCCAACACTTGACCAAGGTCCTATTGCAAATTTGGCGCTCTTTCGGCCGAAAGTGGCACTACCTCTGCCAACTACAAGACTCACGGAAGGTACTGTTGCAACAACCTAAGCGGAATATGGTTTTAATCGACCAGCCAATCCCCATTACCTTGTATACAGAATGTTCCTCAATGATCGAGTCGAATCCATTGTACAGATCGTTGAGTAAATTCACAATCTGCAATGAAAATGAAAAATAGACAAAAAAATCTAGTAAAAAAATCTAAGATTTACCTGGAAAGCTGTACACTTTGCAGCTAACTGAGTGAACTTGACAACATCGGAGAAGAACACCGTGACGCTTTCGAAACTTTCTGGTTCGACTGTCTGACCCATTTTCAAGCGATCCGCTACTTGCCTGCAATTTTCCAAGTGAGGTAGTTGAGACGAGGGTAAGAAAAGATTCGTTTAAAAGCATGACGCTGTTCAGCCAAAATCGCTATTTTTCATTTTCAAAGCTGTGAACAGCCATAATACGTTTTCATACCTTGGTAACATTCTGCCCAAGAGAAGTCGGCTTTTTTCTTCTCTTCCTGTAGTTGCTTCGTTCTTTCTTCGACATCCAATTCAAGAGTTGTTGTGTAGTCTTCCAACATATTGAACATGTGATCCATCAGATTGCTCTTCGTGTTTGGCATCATCGCCTCAAATGTATTATAGAACCACTTTTCTGTCACACTCTTCTTCCACACTTTCTAAAGCAGAATTCCTACCTTCAAGATGCTGCACAATGGACCGACGACAGGTCGATCCTCTGGTTTTTCGCCCCAGCAATCGCGTATGAGGTGAAGCTGAAAAATGTGTAGCCTCTCAATCTCTCTCACACAACCTTTATTACTTATGAAGACTGAGTTTTATACAATTGCGCAAGCTCCGCCCACCGTGGAGATGAAGTGTGCTTTTGGTTCACGTCCCACCATACAAAACTTGATCTAGTCTCTCCAAGTAGGGTAGGTAATAAAGAATGTCGTGACAAATACAGGTAAAAGTAAATGGACAATCAGACAAGCAGATAGAGGAAGCAAGTTATAGTAAGTGGAATCTGCCTTTAAGTCTTTTGCCATGCCAGGATTTCCGATAACTATCGTGTCTGGAGGGAAGCAGGAAGCGAAGCTGATCTCTCACACAGGGGAGTTTGAGGCAAAAGCACGAGGCCAGTGAACGCTGGTCCTCTTGAGATCCCTTTAGCCATGAGTTTCGCGGTTTAAGAGGCGGAGCGTTTCGATACGGCATGGGAGCGTTGATGAAAACAGCGTTGGGGAACAACCCACAGATGTCCTAATGCTGAGAGGTCTGTGATGGGTGGGGCAAGTATGCACTTGGACTTAAAGGCAGTGCGCTAGTTCCGATGACGTCCAACGACGTCATCAACATTCACCTCTAGCCCTCCAGCCATTGTATGCACTGCCTTAAAACAAAGCATTTGCCCCATCCATCGCTGGAAATAGAATTATAGTGCTCACCAGCGTGACGTTGATATCGCCGTCGGTGTTGAGGTCTGGACGCGGAGGTGCGGGTCCACTTTTTTGAGCATATACAACAGTTCTGAAATGGCCATGTGAAAGAAGTGAAGTTCAAATGGGGAAATGGAGGAGTTCCCTGACTCTTTCCTCACCATCAATTCGTTCTTTTCGTTCGTGCAAATCCCAAGCCGGCTATTCGTGTAATCACTTCTGAAGCAATAATAGCAAATGAATATATGTCACCCTCCTTGGACGTTCTTGCGGAAGTCTCGGAGACCGAAGATGTTCGGGAGCCATCCATAGGAGACCTGATACAGTATGATTCAATTGATCGTGAGAATTCTAATTTCGTGAAGTATTCACTGAGAAGAGCAGTGTCCACGGCAAGCTAAGGGCACTTTCAAGAACAAAGACATTAATTTCGTTTCTACAGCGGCCATAGAAGCAAATGCAGGTGAATAGAGACAATAATGCGTGACAAAATCCTCGAAATCATGGTACACTGAATATATATTTGCAAAAAGCCAGAAAACGGTAGCGGACCACTTGTTAATGACTAAGGTCGTAGTTTTCGAGAATTCAAAGTTGTGAGCTATCAATCGACCTACGCTGGAGGCAGAGGCGATTGCGGGCAACTCAGTCAAGACACCGTTCGATGGCGACAAAAGCGCGATCGAGGCAAGATCAATCGTCATGTTGGGGAACGTTTTGGAATCTGACGATCCGACTCTGGAAAAGATTCCCCAATATCCCGCATTAGGCCTTAATTGGAGGGAACCTATTTAAAAGGCATGGGTGGCGATCAGACTCCTAAAGAAATCCTCTCGGCCAGTGAGAAAGGAAGCTTAGTGGAGGAGGGGGAGGGGTTGAATACACAGGGGTCGTACCATTTTCGCAACTTAATGGAGCGTTCATAGTTGGCGATCGTACGTGCGATTAGGCGATTAGGCGATGATTCAAAAAAAAGTATACGTATCGATTAGGCGATTAGGCGAGTAGGCGAGTAGGCGAGTAGGCGATTAGGCGATTAGGCGAGGCGAGTAGGCGATAAGAGAAGGATACGTATTGATTTGTTGCTCCGCCCATTGAGCGATCGCCTAATCGCCTACTCGCCTACTCGCCTACTCGCCTACTCGCCTACTCGCCTAATCTATACGTATATTTTTCATTATAGACTAATCGCCTAATCGCACGATCGCCAACTGTGAACACTTCATAAGAGCGCACCATAAAGATGCTAATGCCTTCCCTTCACCGCTGCTACCGCTGCCATTCTCATCTTTCGCAGCATACGTGAGTCTGCGCTCTCTTGTACAACGTGCTCTTTTTCGTTTCTCCTCTTCTCATTCTAAGGCGGTATATCTCTCCATTGTACTAGGTCGACCTCATAGGTAAGGAAGCCATAATTTAGTGCTCCATATAGTTCTA
>MU871352.1:3874-14673 GCA_036418205.1 Ostertagia ostertagi
TTGCAGAAATCATTTTGTGACATTCATGTTTTTGTTCATTTACAAAACAAAATCTGCGGTTATGTGGTGAGGCGGCGGCGCCCACAAAATCGCGTCCGTCCCACGCGACCGAAAAGTGGAAAAGGGGCGTCGTCGTGAATGTGTTAAAGGCACACTTCGTGTTGGGTAAGGGGCAAAGACGAGAACACGCTTGTTGGTGGAAGGACACAGAGATTTGGATCACACCATTCAACGCGCAACCATGCCGTATTACTCGGCCTATAGCTGGTGTCAGAGTCCGCGATCCGTCGCAGGTTTCGCGCGATCGCACGATTCGCGAAACGCGCGGATCGCAAAAATTGCAAGTGCCCCATTTGAACATTTGAAACACTGAATATGAAACAAGTGGAATCATGAGCAGTCGTCATTCAGCCATCACTATCAAGCAGAAGTGGCGGCGGGATTGGAGAACACCTTGCAGTATTGATCGGGCACTTGTGATTTCCGTGACCCGTCGCGTGAATCGCGTGAGACCTGCGAAACCTGCGAAGGATCGCGGACTCTGAAACCAGCCTTAGGTAAACGACGCAGGACGAAAGTGTTAGGATTTTTGCGTTCTTCTATTCTGAACTTGGAATTATGCTCTCAGACTTTTTGGATTAGAATTGAATGCATTTTCTAGTACCTTTTAGTAACTATTTGATGTCTAAGAATAATGTGAGCAGTTCCTGAATTCGAAACAAGCTCTTTTCCGTCATAGAAAGCCTAGTTGTCCATACGTTTTGAACTCACCTCATTACAGCGGGGGAGGAAGCTTGTTCGCGCGAAGTCTTGAGATCCTCGAAAAAGAAACGGTGTCGTACAGCTCTTCTGACCATCTCTGAAAGAGTTTTAATTACCTCGCTCTTGCATTCAAAGCAGATCAAGTGAAAGAAAAGGTGCCAAAGATAAAGGTTCTCAGTTTCTCAGTTCACAATCACAGTCGCCATTTCTGATAAGATGGTTGATAACAATTGAGAAAAAAGTTCATTCTCTTCTACAAACGAATTACTCATTGATTTAAGGGCATTTGTTGGACAGCACTGTTCACGAGCTGTAAAGGCGATTCATGATGCTGGTGACGAGAACAGTCTTCCAAGGTAGGGCTGCTTTTTCATTTCGATGGAGATTTTTCTTGGATTTCTACTCTTGTGAGCCCACGTGTGATACAGGGGATTTAACCGTTTCATAAACAGCTTCTCGATACACACCTGTCTTCTAGGTTATTGCAGATGTCTCCGCACCGGCAGAATCAAGGTTCTGTTATCGTATTGGAAATTGTCCCATGCGGAAATGAGATTTTCTTTTCCAAAGCAGTTTCCTTCTGAATTTTTTGTCAAATTTTTTTTATAATATGAGAGAAAGAGCGCGTTTCAGTTATGCTATTTTTGAACTTTAGGTTGACTTTTCCCTTACTCTCATTTCCTAGGCTGATGTCATAGTCCACGATCCGGCGCGATTCGCGATCACAGAAATGCAAGTGATCGATCGATACTGCGAGGTGCTCTCCAATCCCGCCGCCATTTCTGCTTGATGGTGATGGTTGAATGACTGTTCATGATTCTACTTGTTTCATATTCAGTGTTTCAAATGTTCTAATAGAGCACTTGCAAGCAATGGTTCGCGGACTCTGACACCAGCCTTAGGCCGCTTTCATACTTTGCGCCGGTGCGGTCCGTGCGGACGGTGCGAAGAGTGAGGAGCGTCAATACGCGCACTGGCGCATGACGCGTACTTGGCGTACAGTCGGTGGCTTCCGCTCGATAATTTCAGTCTCAATATGTTATCTCCAATAAGCAAGAAATTTTAAAAAAGCGCTTCACGTCACTTATGATATAGGCACATGCACCAAGTGGGTGAAAGGTGCTAGATAAAGCTGACTTTTCAGTACTTAGAATGAAACAAGTTACAGATACGCTCTTCACGTTGACTCTTCACGAAAAACTGGTACACTCAAAAGAAGAGCGGCTAGGTCCCACAGCCAGTCGAGCTCTCGCGGTGGTACCCCGGACGCCACCATTAATCGCTTCAATCCCCGTACGGTGAGCAAAATGCAGGGAAATTTGCGGTGATTGTAAAATAATGTCCAGTTGACCATTTTGGTAGTTGCTTTTTTTCTCGAATGAGCTTCTATGAGCATGTGTATATCTGTTACATGGACGATATTCCGTTATTTCCAAACTCTCATTGTTACGCTTCAACTGGCTTGAAGCTGAGATTTTTCCGTTCTGCCGAATTCACTCTGATCGGATTCGAAAGTTTCAGGAAGGGTTTTCAATCTTTTGTCACATTGTGCGCAGATTGTCGTCAAATTCTCAGGACGGCACAATCAACTGGAATGTAATCAGAAATCAGTATAGGTATGCGATTTGCTCTGGATCACGTCTTGTCATATGTCCTGGGTGCCGAAGTATCGTATTGTTTGAATTTGTTGGAATGAAACTTCGGTTGATTGTCTCGTGTTCCAGGAAAGAAACAGGACGACATCTCAATGCGGAGGAGTTGAACTCTATGTGCGGAACTTTGAACATGACCAAGTGTGTTTCTACTTTTGACCCGTGAGAAGCTGTAGAATGTCGTTGAAATGATGTCTAATGCGAGGGTTCCTTTAGACACGACCTCCTGAACACTCATCTGTCGGCAGTTGTAGAGATTCTTGACAGCCGTGGACAAATTCTGAGGCTGGCGCCCCATTTCAATCCGAAAACACCTAGCCCAACGTCTTCTCACTCACGCTCCTCTCAAGGTGATCGGAATTCTGGTCAGTCGTGTTTACTGCCAAATGAACTGGATTGTAGACGAGATATTGTTTACAGACGAGCAACTTTCGCCTCTAGCTGGGACCACAGCTGAACTAAATCACACGGATTTGGATCAGGTGAGGAGAAGTTGTAGGGTCGTGCTATATTAAGCAATTTCAATATATGTGTGAGTCAAATTAACTTATTTTTTATATTCTCTAAATAGTTGGTGTACGTTCTTGATTTACCGCTCTGAATATATTTCAATTTCAAGGATAGTGCACGACGACAGCTAATCGTAGAGCAACTAAGGAAAAATGGTGTGTATGTGGACGAAAATGGCCGAACAGTTGTTCCTAAAGAACGCACTCCACTGTCCAGTCAAGGGACTGAGCCAGTTGACGAAGAGATAATGGTAATTTAACAATTAGTCGTTGCTCCTTTGCTCATCGCCCTGAATCTGATCGTGAGCGGTGAGAGGTGCCGTTAATGAAGGCTCCCATCAGTACTAGTGATCCACCACCCTGGCATGGATGAATCGGATTGCATAGATTTTTATGGTAGAATTTTAAAAATCACACATTGCAAGATAACAACAACAAGTTTTGAAAATAGTAACATTTTGAGCAAAGCCAACTCTTAATTGATGAAAATAGCAATGCTCTTATGACAGTATTCGATTGAAGGTGTACATGACTCCGGTGGCGTCTTTCAAAGGCGATATAGCTCCTTCTGCTCCGGATTGTGAACAGGTGCGTCGGAAGTTGTGTGACTTTTCCCCTTAATACCATATGTTAGGTTAGCCAATAGTTGGCTTGGTTCTTTATCGAAGCAATTCAAAATTGGAAGCGACAGTCGAGCACGAATATCTTGCATTTTCTGCTGGCAATGGGAGTTGTTCCGGTCGTGGACCGCTTTTCAGAACGTATTTTGCATGTCATTGAGGCGGGTGCGTTGCATTTTTCCCCAGGTCAGGTCACGTAAAATTAGGACATCACTCATTTGCTCGGAGCAAGCCTCGGCAGAATCATAGGCTTGAGCATAAGCCAATAGGTAAGCATAAGCCTGAGCCTAAGCTTAAACTTGAGCTAATCCTTAGGCTTTGATGATTGCGCAGCTTAAGTGATCAGACTCCAGGAGAAGAACTCAATGTCTTCCCATTTAGACGGACCTGGAATGAGAAATCGAAGCTTTCTAGCGATTTTTTCTTTTTCTTTTCTGGCATTCTTAAAACCATTTAACAAAAGTGAGGTTCTTGTTGCTTTATACGTGCGTGCCCTCCAACATACAAGTAACCAATTTGAGGGTAACTCTCCACGTCATGAAAAATTCTACTGTTAGGAACGGTGAACGCCATCAGAAGCATCTATCAATATTCTCCAGTCATTTTAAAAAGATCTTCTAGTGGATCATAGAAGAACAAACTTTTCTTGTCTATAGCTGACACGCTCTCAGTGGTGCTGCAAATCATGCTCTACAGTTAAGTAGAATAGAAAGTGTGAGCGAAAGCTTTTCTCATATAATGGGGAAAGCGAAAGAGTCGATGATTCAATGTGTGCCTTTTCCTTTTCCTAGTTGATTGTTTTGGATTGATATGCATAGGAGTTGAACTCTATGTGCGGAACTTTGAACATGACCAATTGTTTTTCTACTTTTGATCAGTGAGAAGCTGTAGAATGTTGTTAAAATGATGTCTAATGCAAAGGTTCCACGACCTGAACACCCATCTGTCGGCATTTGTAGGGAGACTTGACAGTCGTTTACTCATGTGTTTTAAATTTCTAGTCGACTACAGAACAAGAAGTGTAAGGAAACGTTTTATTAGGTTTGCTCCGCTGATTCTCCGGATCAGCGTGTCACCCTGGAATCTGGCAATACATCATTTATGTCTGTCGGGCAAGTTCTCGAGACAAGCGGCGAATGTGATTACGTGACTGGAGACGACGCCGTAAGTATCCTCTGGTTGTGTTTTTGTTGTCTAGAAAAAATCTTATTGCAAGAAACTTTAGACACCAGAAAGTGATATTTCACTCGATTTCTCAAATGATCGTTCGGGTCGCGAAAGTTCTCCGGGTCGTACGCATGAGATCACATTGTGCAATATTGAAGAATCTATTGTGCATCAGGAAGAAGAGGTATTTCTACATGTCTTGATTACTTCGAGATTTTTCTTGAAAGCTCCGGTGGCTGTGAAAGCGTTGTAGTTTGGAGTGAGCATGTGGAGCTCACTTCTTATGGAGCTAAAATAATTACTAACGAGAATGGTCTAGTGAGCCGCCATCAGTGCGACTACGGTTATTTGCTGTCTCCATCTACACTGCCCTCTTCAGCTTCTTATTTTCACGGTTTTTTTTGCGAGTTTCCGAGGGGCAACTGGCATGTGGAGTTCTTAGAGCACACGCTACACTACAGAGTGCAACCGGACGGAAAGATTACTATGGGAGGTCGCTTTCAGGGCAAGGGTGTCTTGACTTTTTAAAACACGCTTCTGTGACACATTGGGGCGGGACGCGGAGCAAACCATGTTTTATTATTCCGCTGAACCGGATGAACCGTACAAAAAGAAGCGTAAGGTACTGTTAAGGGTTCGATCCCCCGTGGCGACTAAATTTTGCATTTGGGTTGGCGCCTACGGTTGGTGCCAAATCGCGCTAAATATCAAAATCAGATGTCAAATTCATCGTCAGGACCATTTTGAAGCCAACAAGTAGTGGCCGCCAACCTTGATTGCAAAATTTAGTCGCCGCGGGGATTGAACCATCAAGAGTATTATTCACCACTTTTTTGGTACTACTAAAACCGTTCAGCGAAAACGAAACATGGTTTTGTGGTCCATACATGCGTCCCTACAACATGTACTAAACCGTTTCCAAAAAGCGCACCTTGCCCTGAAAGACCTCCCTTGTTCGGGCAGAGGCACCTCTGGAGGGAGATCTCAACGGAGTCGTTCCCTTTACAGTCCCTTAATTGCGAATTATCTTATACCAGCGCCTCGTTCAGTAGTAAAAAGCCCAGACTTTTCGAAAAATCGAAGGTCTATAAATACAAAACAATTTTACGTCGTACACGAATCGACTGTGGTTTTTCGGGAATTTCATTATCTCACTGTTTTGTATATGAGTTGGAAGGATCGCGGACTGCCAAAAGCGACGCTAATTCACCGCCTTCACGTTAGAAAGTTTGTTCTCCTTGACACATTCACGACGACGGCTTTTTTCGCTTGTTTGAGATGGGCGCGATTTTGCATTCGCCTCGCCTCGCATCCGTAGATTTTGCTTAAATAAACGGAAACGACAAACACAAATAGCGCAGATAATTTCAGCATTCTACAAGACATTCTGATATGATGTGCAAAAAAGTTTGACAAACGGGTGGTAGGCGATTATTAGCTGGCAGCTCTTATGGACTGTCACCGACGGGGATGTGTTAAGCTTGAGTCGGAATCAGAATCCTCTCTGAACATTCTTTGATGCGCCTGCCTCAAAATTCTGTAGATCTTTTGCCTCGCCGTTATCTTTTTCGGGCAAAAACCAATTGCAGATTTCCCAAACTCATGAGGAGCAAAATCATAGCAATAATTCGATGGTAACCTGATAGGAAAATGGCTTAGCTAAAAGTATTCTACAAGGAATATAAAACGGGAAAGATGGTTTGGGGGGGAAATGTTGAAATGTGGGATGGCGACGCAGGGCAATTCAGCTGAAACTTGACTGAACTTAAGCAATTATCAATCTCGCCAGACACGCTTGACAGACAGAGACGGAAGCAGGGAAGATACATATTGATACATACACGTCACTTCTGCTGAGCGTCAAGGGTTAGGTATTAGCACTCTTTCAAAGTCGGTGAAAATGTAGTTTGAGGGGGGGGGGGGTGGATGATGCTATCTAATCGAAGTGGAATCGCGGAAAGACACTAATATCTTATCAAGCATCATCATATCTTTTGCTTATGTCAGGTGGCTGACAGTACATCACCATTTCCAATTTGTGTCGTATTGTTCTTATAGGCCAAGATGGCTGCTACTGTTGACTGCTGTCATTTCGCCTGTAACTTTCGGCGTACGCATAGGCTGGTCCGACAGCAATGATCGAGTTGTCGCACGAAGTATGAGCAGTTTGAGTATCGATCGTCAGAAGTGCGACACTACGACCGCTGCTTGTTTCGGACGACCGAGCAAACGATCGTTACGAGTGCTCGCACGACAATATACGCCTCTAGCAGCATAGTTGGCCACATAACAATGAGACTTCGAGAATTACATCACGCGTATGTCACGTGTTGGTCTTGGGGTTCGTGCATTGGATGACGCTCGCCTTTCATCTGTGACAGCGGTTTTATGACGGACACGTTAGGAGTGAATGCGTTGCTGTCGTCTCGACGATAGCACGATACGGTTATGTTGGCGAGTCGGACTATGGCGTTCGGCCTCCTGGCCGATCGTGCGTTGCAAGTCTTCGAAGTGACAGGGCTTCAAGGTTCCGATCGGTGCGGAATATCCCAACTGGGGAAGTCCTCAATTTAATGCGTACACTCAAAATGTGCTCTCTACAATGTGGTGTTGATAGTAGATATGAGGGCGGCCTTCCGTCATAACTTCACTCTTTATTAGATATTTATGAATGGCCCCCACCAGAATATATTTTAACCCGAAAGTCTAGCACTTTTATTCAATACACTAGAAGGTGTGCACAGACACGTAAGCAATAACACGTAGGAAGTTATTGAGATATGAAACTAATTCGAATTGGTATGGAGATTGACTTGAACGGAAAGCGGTAAAGGGCCTTCGGTAGACTTGAAAACTTTGATACGGGGTGACCCATCAACATACATGGCCTTTTGACCTTCACTACAGCCTGTACAATTAGATGATGAAATGTAAGCAAGGCCAGTTAATGAAAGGGCGACGCTGAACATAAAGTCGTGCCAGTGGTTGAACTGAGTTATGCTAGTTATTGCGCTGAAGGCCTTTTAAACGATCTATTACAATTGCGTTGCCTTCGGAAATCTTTCATCTTAGTTAAAAGACAGGAGGGAGCTTCAACGAAGAGAGAGGAAAGAGAGATCATGGCACATTGTCATTTAGAAAGGAAAATCGCTTGTTTAGGGTTTGCAAAGCAAAGACAAGTTATGGTTTGTTGAACGCACTGCGTATTGTGGGAATTGTGATTTTTTTTTCAGGATTTCAAACATCACCTCGGCGAAGCCGTTGTTATTGGATCTAACGGTAACGAGATTCATGATGAAGTTGTAGGCGCTAACCAAAGAGACTTGATCGAAGAAGAAGAAGTGAGGTGTGCTGTCGAACTTGGAAATACGATTTGGGCGGCATGACCGCGAATCACGGAATTCCGAAAGTACGCAGTTTTCTAACAAAGGTAACGAATTTTATGTCATCAAAAACATGGAAAGAAAAGTTGCTTGACAGAAGAGTACTGACCTGTCGATGAAATGCGCCCTTTGGCGAACGTCGACTCTTATTGAGGTAAAGGCAGAAGAACCCGACCAAGAAACTTCGATGATAACTCCACACTCACCCAGCGTGGGATCTGAACGTTCTGGTGCTTCGTATTATCTTAATGAAATGGAGAAGAAGACTGTCATCCCTAATTTGTCATCTGTTTATGATGATGATATCGTTTTCAAAGGATGTGCGCTACTCGATGCTACGCAGGAAAGACAAATGGAAGGGTCACGAGATCTGAATTACAGATGTGATTTTGGGAAAGTGACTTTTGATGGAGAGGAGAATCCGGCAGAGCCTGTTGCGCCTATGACGCCGGTGAAAGAGAGAATGATGATGTTTGAAAAAAGGATTGAGAAGGACGATGATGATTTGCTTTCGCACGAGCCAGCTTTTCCAGAAGAGGGAAGCCTCTATATGCACGTGAAAGAGCAAGTAGATAAATTTGAGCGCTTGCATGACGAGGACCTGAATGAGTCATTAGGCCAGTTCATTGAAAACGAGCTCATAGAAAATGTTCCATGTGATGATGGAGACTGTACATGATCTCGAAAATCTGAGGCCCATGACGAGAACTTGAGATTCCGCATCGGTCAAGTATCATGAAAGACGAGCTGCTAGAAAATCCGTGACGTGATGGGAAATTGCATTGATTCAGGAAACTCAGCTTGGCATCCACTCAGAAGAGTTGAATTGAAACAAGCCCGCAGTTGACGAGGTTTTAATGGAAACGAGCTACAGTCCGTAGAAAACGACGCTCCATTGTGTATGGAACTGATGCATGATCTCGAGAAATCGTTATACGAGTCGGAGTCAGCGGTTATTGATCACGAAGTGGAAGCGTTGCCAACGAAGATTCATGTACAGGAGACGGTGCATTATCTTGAGCATGAATACGATCGTTCAATGCCTGTGTGTGATGAATATGTGCAAATTGTTTCTCATCGACAAGATGCTGGAGATGCTTCCGCGGCTGGAATCATTGGTGATGAGGTCGTTTTTTGAATGACTACGTTTTGCTTCGATCTCTACGTTATCGCTTTCTCTTCCAGACTGCTGCGGTGTAACGACGAACAAGAAAGCGCAGAGGTGTTCTGTCATGTGGATTTGTCACGCGCTGGTTTGTTTTTTGCAGCTGCGGCCTTCTTATTTTTTCCATGTTTTTTTTTTCAAGTTGCGGTTTCCCATTTTTTTCAAAACTTGGGCGCACCATTAAAGCCATCAAATGTGGAGTTTCTAGTTTGCGCCAGTGATTCAGCAATCAAGAGAAGCCTGTTTTAGACGTGTTGCAAGCGCTTGCAAGAATAATAGCTCAGATAGGACATTTGTTGTCCTGTTTTTGTAGGCAAAACACGACAAAAAAATTCTGAAAAATTCCAGTTCGCTGTTTTGGACATAAAATGTTTCAGAGTTAGGTTCATGGGATTTTAAGAACTTCAATAATTGGGCCATTTTATTCGTGAGATAGTTCAAGCTTTTAGTGCTTATTTCAAAACTCAATAGTCCTCGAATGATTGACTTTTCGTTGATCGCAGTCATCTTTCAGAAGAGGCTACTACTAAGACTGTGACTGTAACTGTTGGTGAAACCGTAGCCGACCGTGATTTGGTGAAGGTGGTTTTACATCTGTTTTGCTTTTTGGCTTACTTTTTTCGCATGTTTTCTATTTTTCCTTTCCTCCCTGTTTAAAGGGTTGTTGCATTTTTTGCACTTCTAATTCCTGACTATTTTACTTTTAAGGAGACTGAACCCTCTAACGCGCAAAGCACCCAGATTGTTGTTGTTGACGTTAATCCTTGCACGGAAAACAAACCTAAATTACGGGTTTGTCTTATGAATTCACTATTTTTTTCATTGTAAATAAAACTAACTGCGGATGCTCTTCTTGCGATCTTACTTTCTGCTACAATTAATTTCTTGTGTGGTTTTAAATAACGGACTTGAAGGAGTATCCTATGAAGTTGGCAAATCAAGATTCAAACAGTGATAGTTTGCTTTTGTTGCGATATAATTTCTTCTACAAATTAGGAGAGCGACACCTGGGAGAAAGAGTTCGTTGTCGCCAGTGGATCGACAGCTTCCGAGATCTCCGAATCGCTTGAGGAGTTGCATGCTTCTGTTGCTCATGAATTTATTCGCGAAGTTGAGGGCGTCGGAATGAATGACAAAGAGGTCAGTTGTATTACTCGGAAGAACTATTTGGAATTGAGGCCAGCGCTAGTGATGATGATAATTGACCTGTGGGCTGATAATACAAACAAGCTTGCGTATTTTCAAGTCGCATGAAGAAAATTGTGATTTCAAACTAGTCAGACTTGTCCTGCGAATTGCGCGCAGCTGTTTGCAGTCGCTTATACATTCTCGCAGTCCTTTCGTGGGCAGTAATCACCATCGATAGAGGGAGGTACGGTTTTGCTGACGTAATTGAACGTCATTGGTTCAACGGCTAACGCTGAGGGGTCTAGTCCACCGATGATGTTCAATGCCGTCGCCCTTCTAGCCAAAGTGATCTGCCTGCCTTTAAGAAGGCGTTATCGCTATAAGACCGCGGTCGCACTCGGCGACGGCAGTCT
>MU871353.1:0-17462 GCA_036418205.1 Ostertagia ostertagi
ACAGCAGACAAGATTTCAAAAACGTCTAGGTTTTTAGGAGTTGACAACATTACATGCTGATATGTAGTTGCAAAATCCCTACTATATATAATGCGCTATGTCTGTCTGTCCGTCTGTCACGAAATTCGGTATCAAGCGAACAACAACCTACAGGGTCCAGGTCAAGTTTGGGATGGGTATACCATATCCCTAGAAGTAAAAAACACACATCAGCCAAGCGGAGCCCCGCCCACAGTGGGCGTGGCGTGCATCGGTTGATTCCAAATTCAGTCACAAAACAGCCTCGAGACTGGAACAAAAGTGGTTATAGGTGTGCGTTGGTAAGCCAGATCGAATTGGGGAGACCCACCCTCGGTGGGCGGGGCGTTCTCTAAAAAGCGGTGCTCAATGAAAATATTCATAACTCGGTTAGGAGAAGCCTACAGAGCAGAAAAAATTAGTGCAGGGAGCAATGTCTAAGGTATTTCCAGCACACATGATGTGAACGGAGGCCCGCCCACAATGGGCGGAGCGTGTCCTGAAGTAGACAGCGTTTTCTACAAGAGCTCATAAATCGGCTCGAGATGACTTACAGTCGAGATCCGAAGTTGGGGTAGGCGTGTCACCGGAAGTGACGTGCACTTGATAGAAGTTGCGTGGATAAGCTGTTGCCAGCATGCTTTGCTGATATCCAGCGATGTATGTTGGAAGCAGCTTATCCACATAGATTCTATCAAGTACACGTCACTTCCGGTGACACGCCTACCCCAACTTACGGATCTCGAGTATAGAAACATGAAAACAGTGGATACAGGTTAGGAGAGGAGGAGAAGCTAAATGTCAGGGCTGGGCGTGGCTTACACCAAAGTGGGCGGAGTTTGCAACCAGCCTCATAACTCGGTTCCTATGAGTCCCGGTGGTCCGGGAAAAGCGTATATGAATTGGGAAGCGATAGCAACTGATAAGGGCTGATAAGGGGCGTCAGAACGCAAAAGTCGTCGATTCCGTTACTGGCTCGCATTGACACCAGAGCAACCATGCTCACAGGTGTTATGTGGGGTGGGACGGGGACATTGTTGGTGGGTGATTGAAAGTGGTTACAACTGATAAGGGCTGATAAGGGGCGTCAGAACGCAAAAGTCGTCGATTCCGTTACCTGGCTCGCATTGACACCAGAGCAACCATGCTCACAGGTGTTATGTGGGGTGGGACGGGGACATTGTTGGTGGGTGATTGAAAGTGGTTACAACTGATAAGGGCTGATAAGGGGCGTCAGAACGCAAAAGTCGTCGATTCCGTTACCTGGCTCGCATTGACACCAGAGCAACCATGCTCACAGGTGTTATGTGGGGTGGGACGGGGACATTGTTGGTGGGTGATTGAAAGTGGTTACAACTGATAAGGGCTGATAAGGCGGCGTCAGAACGCCAAAGTCTCACGAGGTTATGTGGGGTGGGACGGGGACATTGTTGGTGGGTGATTGAAAGTGGTTACAACTGATAAGGGCTGATAAGGGGCGTCAGAACGCAAAAGTCGTCGATTCCGTTACCTGGCTCGCATTGACACCAGAGCAACCATACTTACAAGTGTTATGTGGGGTGGGACGGGGACATTGTTGGTGGGTGATTGAAAGTGATAACAACTGATAAGGGCTGATAAGGGCGTCAGAAGCAAACAGGTCGATCGAATTCGTCTACCTGGTCGCATTAACAAAGACAACCAGGCTCCAGCGCTGCTACTGTGGCGTTGGACCAACCGGGACATTGTTGATCGCTATTGATATGTGGTTATACAGACTGATAAGCGGCGATAACGGCGTACAGAACGCAATAAGTCGTCGATTCCCGTTACCACTAGAGACAACATGACACTAGGCAAGCTCATCCACATAACGATCGAGAGTGGGACCGGGACATTGTTGATGGGCTATTGAAAGGGTAACAACTGATAAGGGCTGATAAGGGGCGACGGAACGCAAAAGTCGTCGAGTGTTATGTGGGGTGGGACGGGAACATTGTTGGTGGGTGATTGAAAGTGGTTACAACTGATAAGGGCTGATAAGGGGCGTCAGAACGCAAAAGTCGTCGATTCCGTTACGTGGCTTGCGCTGACACTAGAGCGTCCCTACTTACAAATTCTATTTGTAGTGGTACGTGCACACTGTATCATTGTATGACCAGCCTACTTAATAGCAGTCTATTGCATGAACTCAATCAAGTCTTCAGCAAATGATAACTTTCATTCCTATCAAGAAAGCCCAAACTCATTAAACCGCTAATCCTTTCGGGGTTCTAAATAATGGTGAATGTAAATAAATGATAAGCCTTAGCTCTTCACTTATGTAAATAGGCATAGTTCATTTTAATTTTGAGACTGACAGCAATCCTATTCACCGCTAAATTATCTGAATTCAAGAAGAATGCTGGATGTTTACAGTTGTGAGATAAATTATGCCAGTTCAGCTCCAGACGTTATCACGCGTATTCTCGATGGACTTCAGCGAAACTGGGAAAGGTCTAACACATTCAATAGTGAGGTGGTTAATGGAGTACCTCATGCTGATATTCCATGGGTCTTTCAGTTTCGCTAAAGCCTGCCGTGTGATGCGCGCGATAGCGGGCGGAGCAAAACTGGTAAATATACAGTGGCAGTCGAAAATTGTAATTTTTTTTTCTGACCCAGGGCAGTCCTAGCGAATCATTCCGAAATTCACGTAATGCATACAAAGATCGTAGGCCCAAACACCGCATGCCATCTCCCACCATGAGATGCGCAATCTGAAAATACGTTTTTTTTTTATAAAAAACGGCGCGTCAAAAGTTTTGGAAAATCACCTAATTCCAAAGCAAATTCTATAAAATAACTCTTGACTATACATCAAAAATTAGCGTTGCGTTGAGCAACGCTGAAACTCAGTGCTAGAATCATTGTTATTGATATCGAATTGTTTGTAATATCATTTTAGATTTCTTAAGTCGAAGCCTACACTATGTGAACTAAATCAAATTGTTTGGTGGGATTCTTTACTGGATGTGGATTGTACGACATGCCAGCTCTTCTGTGAGGTGTAAAACTCAATTAGAGTTTAGATCTTGACTTGATCGCTTCATAATAGCTTTTTTCTTCTGGATCAGGGAGGCGGCAATGAGGAGGTAGGCCTGCATCAGTTAAAGGACGAATTCACGATGAAAAGCAACCCATTTCAAATTAACCTAGGGATGGTGAGTGGTACACGAAAGAAGGAAGAACCATGAGAAACGGCCCAGAACCCGAGAAATGGGACCCCTTCCTTGCCCGTTGATTTGAGCATTGATGCGACTCTCATCGCTGTGCCCTCTTCAACACTACGCTCTCTCAGCTATCTAATCACTCGCCACGTATAGAACTGCGGCGAGTGATCAGATGGTCGGTGGGCGGAGATCGCCGACCCGCCAACTTTGAGGCATAATAGGTCGCCGAGGTCAAATTTTTCGATGCGAATTGCGCATCAGTTCGCACCCTCAGGAGGTCCGTGGGTCCCTCAACTAGGTGAATTACTTCTTTCTCGACCTCCATTCTAATCGTCCTTTAATTTCCGTGATAGAAAACCCATTTTTCCGGCTAGTTCTGACTATCGAAGGTAAGCATTGTATTCTACAGACTATCCTTGTACTTAGCCCAACCCACATTTCGCTGGATACTAAGAACTGGGGAATCGCCGAATGGTCGGACACATCTTCATCCATGGCAATACTTCCACTATTTCTGACTGTTGGAATCTGATACTAAATGAGGTTTCCTTTGACAGAACACTTCACAGGGCTCACTACATCATTTCAGAAAGGCAGAAATCCACTTGTCGCTAAGCACAATTTTCAGCCTCTCGTCTTCTGGTCCAGTTAGCCGTTAATGTGCGGAAGCCAGTTGGGCCATCCGGCTCTTGAAGCCCAACGATGGATCTTTGATCAGTAATATTCGCCAGGTCCCAGCCTATGTTGAGCTATAGCTGCACTTTCACTTGATTGAAAAAAAAGACGAAGACATCGTTTCTTGGTTGGGGATTTCAAGGGGACGAAGCGTTTCAACCACATTCGAGGTCCTTAAAAAGAGCCAATTCTTTTAGCAAGGATGTTTTTTGTGAAGGTCATTCTCTTTATGCATGCTCGACTCCGATTAACGCTGGAAACTCTTGATAATATTGCTTCCGTAGAGGTTCATGACTGAGAAACAATGGTTCCGTATTCTGGTCTGTATGGTTCATTAAAATGGTATGGTTCATTCGTGCTTCCTTATCACATGGATTCATTTTAAAGTCACATTATATCTGATAATTAATCTAAAATTAAGAAACCAAAACTTTTAATTCATATTTTTGAATTTTTCGGGTAAACTGTAATACCCATCGTATTCTACTCCTGACTTTGTATGTAATATGTGAATTTGAGACAATTTCGTTATGTTACTGACCGCGCTAGATCAAAAATAAAAAAGTTTCCAAACTTTTGAAAGCCACTGTACATACACACACATACTTAGCGAATTACATATAGTAGGATATCTGATAATAAGAGACAGTGTCTCGACGCCTCAACGCTGCGCAATCCGTGACGATTGCGTTCTAGCGCCTCTTGTGTGATCTTATCGGCTGTTATTGCTCCCTGTCCCCTCACATAGATGTTGCCGTCCAGCCTTTTATATCATATCCAGCGACAGCGCCTCAATGCTGCTGGAGCACTATGAATTCCGTTATAAACACGGATAGCCAGACAGGCTTAGCGCTCTACTAATAGGAAAAAATAGTAGGGATAGAGATTATTTGAGAGACCAGTTTGGCTGCGCACGCATTCGCGTGCATCACACGGGGGTTCAAACAGGATGATCACTGTTCTTTTCTAGATTTTAGTTTTCTTTCGGTACATCCCATTTACACCGACTATTAGGTCAAACTATATTTTCTATTATACTATAAGGCGGTTTCGGAGAGGGTCTTTCTTCCAAGACAGGGTTTTTTTCGGAAGGTGGTAAGGCTGAAAAATTATGTCTGTGACCAATGTTCTCTCTCTATTACTGCAGAGCTGCTGAGTGAGATTCCAAGGTACGGCTGCTTTGGAGACACTCCTCTTTCGAAATTCATGGGTAACCCCGCCCACTTTTGCGCATGTCCTGCCCACTGAGACTTCATTTCCTTCGCTGACCTCTATACTTTTTTCCTGGTGTCCAAGACTTCTTGGAACCGAGTAATAATGTTTCGTGCATAACTCCGCCCACTTTTGTGCAAGCTTAGCCCACCATTAGCATGTAACCCCTTTCCCTCCGGCAACCCTTATCCACATTTCTCCCGGTCGTCTAGCCGTTTTGGAACCGAGTTATGAGAGTGGTGGCAAACTCCGCCCATTTCGGAGCAAACTCCGCCCACTTCGGGGAGTGCCGCGCCCAGCGTTCACATTCAACCTCTACTTCTCCTCTCACCTCTACACATATTTTTTAGGTTCCTAAGTCATCTCGGGGCCGAATTATGAGGTCTTGTAGAAGACGTTATGAGACATGAGTTTTCGTGGCAAACCCCGCCCACCTTTGGGCTTTTCCAGAGAACGCCCCGCCCACCGAGGGTGGGTCTCCCAATGCAATCTGGCTTACCGACGCACATTTATAACCACTTTTTGTTCCAGTCTCGAGGCTGTTTTTGACTGTATTTGGAATCAACCGATGCACGCCACGCCCACTGTGGGCGGGGCTCCGCTTGGCTGATGTGTGTTTTTTACTTCTAGGGATATGGTATACCCATCCCAAACTTGACCTGGACCCTGTAGGTTGTTGTTCGCTTGATACCGAATTTCGTGACAGACGGACAGACAGACATAGCGCATTATATATAGTAGGGATATTCCGCATTCACAACGAATGAATGTGATAAGTGAAGCTATTCTGTCTTTGTTCATAATTACTACATATAAGAATGTAAACCCATCAGAACTAATCAATGGTTTTTCTCTCCATATGCGTTTGTGCCAAGGATATATTTTTTTCGTTCGATGTCCCTAGATTCTGTTTGCTGTGAAATGGCCCAGACATTCAGCACTCCAAATAACAACGTCATTTCACAACTCGTTTATGACGGATTGAAGTGACCTTGCCAGGTCCTACACCCTACAATTACTCCATCGTTCACAGCTTGAACAACTCACTCCACCCGGTCAGGCTGTTGTTACACTCCATAAGACCGACGAAGTGGGGGTACGAACGACGGTTGGAACGATGCACTTGCTACAAGACAATAAGGAGAAGTAGCAATAGTTTCTGTGCACGTTGGCCCTCACCCACTTCCATGCATAAGTATCTCCTTGCACGTTCATGCTCACATGAGCCCAGGAAAGTGGCGAGAGTCAGAGTGTGAAAGAGAAGAACTGGACGCTCTCTTGGATGGTCGAGTCACTGGTACATATCTAGAATTACTAGTGCATCGTACGAACCGCTTTTGCTTCGTATGTACCGCTCGAGCTTTCCTTGTACCACACGATGCGCTAACGGTTCGCTAGAGACACAACGTCTGACGCCAGCGTTGAAGACAAGCGCAGATGGTACGATAATTCGGAGTCCAAAAAGGAGATTGTGCGAGAGGGAGCTCCCCTCTAAAGGAACGGAACGGGATCAGGGTGAAGCGTGCGTTGCGCAGATTTCAAAATTTTTACGACCCCCTCCCTTTCGGAGGGTATCAGTACGATGCGTTATTGCGTCTTTTTACATATTTTAGGCCCATCATCGGTGTATGGGCCGTCACCAACATGGAGAGGTGGTGGACAGTGGTAAGTCCGCGCGCTTTGTCTTGCTCACAATCAGACGACATGAAATTTTGCTCAGTAAATAGAAGCAAATTTCCAAGTTTTTACGTTAGATTTGGCATGATATTGTAGTAGTTGCAGAGATTTCTACTTTCAGAAACAACCAAGTTTTTTTCGATCTCGCAATCTCCTTTTTTATAATCTGAATAACTAAACCTTGTAGCAATTACGTTACGATACAAACCCCTCATTCAGAAGGTTATATCTTTCTTCAAAGCGGTCTCATGAGATGTGGTACAAAAATCTAAAAACTCTAATTGTTTCCTTTGTAAAAAGATTTCAAACTCATGCAAATGTTTGATCACACGCGGGTTTTCATCATTCAAGCGTCCATAATTTCCTGCGTTATCAACTTTCTGCAGATTTTTAAAGCTAATTAGAAACAGATAAGCGCTTCCAAAGAAGTACCGAAGAAGTAGGAGGCTTTTCCAATGATCATTTTCTCAAAAAATAGTCCCGTTGTTCCGTTTTTCAGGGGTTTGTGGTCCGATTTTTGAGAACGCGCGAGTTTTCGTCATTCAAACGTTCATAACTTCCTTCATTATTAACTTTTTAGATTTTCAAAGCTAATTAGAAACTAGAAGATTGACGCTTTTGAAAAAATCTTTTGATTTTTTTGAATGACCGCTCTTCCGGAAAATCGTCCCGTTGTTCCGTTTTTTCACCTGAATGGGTTTTAGCCATTCTCTTGAAAACTTTTCAATCTTAAAATGGCCATATGTTTCTTCAGCATAGGATGAAAAGCGCTTAAGACATTGAAATCAGAACAAACAGTACTATATGTATAGCAGATGCTTGATTATCTTGAAAGGAGAACCTTCCTTCTGCCAAATGTTTCTTAGTATTCCTCAATCAGCCGAATTTGCTGCACTTAGATCTACTTTGAAAGCATGGGAGTTTCTCTGGAAGAATTTTTCGCTTGTGCTCACTGGAACATGACGTATTTTAGTAGAAATCTCGCTCTAGGATGCGCCATTCAATCGTCTGTGGTGCGTAGTCGCAGTCAGTTGAAAGTCTGTCCTCCTTTGCCACTTAGCCACGCCTTGGCAGCTTCTAATTTTGTGAATGGTACTTGAGGTGACTCTCTTCTCCCATTGACAGATAGGACCCCTTCGTTGTTCTTTGTGCTGCGGACGGATGACCCAGGAATGCGTTTTGCTTCGAAGGGCGAGTATGTGGCGCCATGGTAGGGCCTCACTCGTGGTACTGGACTCCGTAGTTGAGTGATAATAGCAGTGCTAGATGCTTTGTCATCATAACTGCCTTCCACTGGGACAAGGAGTGCATTCCATTTCAAGCGGTCGTGTCATTGAGGATGCCTGTGTAATGCGTCATTAGCCAAGGCATGATGTTTGGTAGCATGATGCTGCCCATCGAACGTGCAAAAGAACTCGGCACTATTTGCTGGCTGCTCCTGAGCGAAAACCAAGTGCAAAAAGGTCTCATTTTACAAGTCTTGGATCGTTTTTCCTTCCTTATTTTTTCATCAACACTGAGCCTATGACCGACGTGTTTTCATTTTCAACGAGCGGTCTTTTTATTGCACCGCTGCCTTTAAAGAGATAATTGGTAATTCTCTCCAATCTGACTTCGCTTTATGAATAGGGAAAGCGGCATTTTTACTTTGAAGCCGCAAACATGTCAAGTCTGTGGAAAAAATTATTGTAATGTAGGTAGTGGCTCTAGAAGTACACTAATGTTGCTTTCAACTCACTCACATAAAAACATCTTGCCAGCAGCATGCATGTCATGAATCTAAAGTGATCGAAGCAGACGAAAAGTTTAAGCTTCCGTAGGATCTTGAGAAGATCGATGGGAATGGGGAGCAATCAAATGAGCAAGAAGAAAATTATTCGGTTCATCAAAGTATGTACGTTGTACTGCGAATTACTATTGTGCTTTCAGCGAAAAACACGATTCAACTCAACTGATGGCCTAATTGAATATTTCAAGGAAAAAAAGAGCTGTAAGTAAGTCTGCAAACTCCCATCATTGGATTTGAGAAACTGTGATTCAAATTCCTGCCTACCAGCTGTTTGGAAGGTGTCCGGCATTCTGAGATATGTCATTGGGTTTCGAATAGAGCTTCACAACCAGAGGTGCTCTTGGTTGTCGTGCATTACTGTTGAATGGTCACGGCTGGTGGTATCAAACTATTAACTTTTTCTGCTTCACATCGCTGCTTTGTTTGCCTTTGTTTTGTATCAGATGCGGTGTTGTACACTACAAGAAATGTGTAAATTCATTAATGGTATTCGGCCGACCGTAAGGGGGATCCTTTCTGCAAAGTCACGGTGTCGCATTACGTGGTGAGGGCATATCTGGCGAACTTTCCAAGCACAGTGAGTGCACGGCGCAGTCAGGCAGAGAGGAGTGATTGTAGGAGCTGTGGTGTTTTAGTGTTGAAAACTCGCGTTTTCAAGAAAGCTGCACCAAAAATTCATGAAAAAACGGTCCACGGGACGATTTTTTGGACGAATCATTGTGGGAATTGTTCATGTAGTCATAAGAAGCTCTAAATTTGTCTCTCAGGGAGATAAATTTGCAAAGTTGATCTGAAGGGAAGTTTGGTCATGGAATTCCAAAAACCAAGTTATGCACAAAGCTGTATTTCACGGGGCGATTCTTCGGAAAAACTTGAACTGAAGAAAGTTTGCGGGCTTTAAGAAAGATTATCTAAGCTTAGATGTTCTCCGACCCCCCCCCCCCCCCCCCCCCCCACTCCTCTAATTTTCACCTAAAGCAGTTGCAAAATTAGAACGTGCGCGTTGCTGTGAGGTTCTGTATTCTCAGACCATAATTAAAGGTTCGTAGTTAATAACTCATTGGCGTTTTGAGAAAGATTGAAGATGAACAAAATACATTCTTCGAAAATTAGTAGTCTACCTCGGTCTCCGCGTTGGGCCGAGAGGAAGATTGTGCGCGCAGGTGAAGAGCGTTACGCGTCAATCGGGGCCAACCTGCTTGGGCAGTTTTACGGCAGTTTCGCCCGATTAGACACGTTCTCTCGCGCGAACATTCACACTCGCATGCTCGAGCCGTCTGTGTCTCCGCCCATACAGCGTGCGTTGAGGATCTCTCGACGTGCCGTTGCGAACTGCGCAACGCAGGGTTGACTCTGCCCACTACGTACCGTAACGCTTTTCGGTGTCGAAGTCGTTGAGACCGCGGTTCCAAGTGTGTAGTACATTATTGTTTTGGGGGAGGGGGGTCGTATGAGACCAAATAATAGAGGGGGGGAGTTGTCAGCATACAATCGGTCTGCATTTTGAAGTCTGGGTCACGGGTGTCCACTTGCAAGGTGATTGCGTGCCTATGAGATCTTGCCTCTTGTGGAAATCTTTCAAAATGGTTATGTCAATAGATCCGTGGTGAGTTGCCTAAATAGCCGCGTAATGTCTTCTCCATGACATCTTTCCATTTCATCAGCATGCATTCCTCGGGAGTAGCATCGCCACCAAAATAAACTAGATCAAACACATTTGGATTATGCAACAGTTATTTTTAGCGAAACGCTATATCTCTCACAAGAAGAATTGTACCGCTGCGGAATCGATATCAAAGATTTCAAAGAAACCAGTTGATACGAAGGCTCTGTGTGACCAAGCTACCTACGGAAAGAAAATCAGATGTGTTCAGAAAGTGGGTCGTATTTCTCCTTTTTATGTTCTTGGTCTATGTCTCGTCTGAAAAATTTTGATCCATCTCGCTTTTTCGATGATCAAAACAACCACACGAAGAACTTACCAGATTGATCCCGACAACGCGGACCTCCTTCCTGCCAAGCCTCGGCTTAAACTCTACTCCCGTTCGGGCCCGTCAAGGCTATCAGCTGCCACTGCCCAGACTATGTAAATGGCTTCAAGTGTTAACTGTGAGGTGCTCAGATAGCCGTTGGGGTATGATCACATCACATTGCAGTAATACCGCAACACCAAATCGAACCATAGTCTTGAAAGTGGTGCACTCTGTTCCTAAGTTTGCTCGTATAACTTCGTATAATGTATGAGTGCAATTGTAGGGTTCTGACTCCACGAAGTTTAGCTTCGAGAGCTCGGTTTAGCTAGTCGTTGGTTCGTGGATAGACGATTGACACAGGGATATCACCGCAAACCGACGCTCCGAATGTAGTTTATGTATGAGTGATGCACTTTTTTCCACGGACACCGTTCTCGAGACATTGCTGAGACACGACAGAATGATGCATGTTGGGAACGATGGACAGAACAACGGATTGCATCAGTTGGTCACGATTCTGGTTAGCCATTACGTATTCCATGGCTTCGGCTCTCCCTTTATTTCAAATCCGGTACGAAGGCAGTTTTTACAATCTTCCAAAATTAGATATTCACTGCGTTGTAAGAGCCTTTAGCGAACGATTTGAGGTTGCAGTTTCGTATCAACGAATAATCCTACTATATATAATCGGCTAAGCGGTTGTGTGTGTGTGTCTGTGTGTGTGTATGTGTTTGTCTGTCTGACCGGAAATTCATAGCTCGGGCACCAGTGGTCGTCAGGAGTTGGTTTCAAGATATGATATAGGGGGTGGGACGGGAACATATTTGGTGGGGTAAAGAAAGTGATCACAACTGATAAGGGCTGATAAAAGGCGCTAGAACGCAAGTGTCGCGAAATATGCTCGGGCCGGCTGTGTTCGGGTTTGGTTTTGAGATTGATTAGGGGGTGGACGGGAACATATTTTGTGGGGGTCACAAAGTGATAACGACTGATATGAGCAGATAAGAGGCGCTGAAACACAATTTTCACAAAATTCATAGTGCGCTTCGCAGCAGTCGTCAGGAGCTGATTTTGGGACATGATATGGGGTGGGACGGTAACATATTTTGTGGGGGTCAAAAAGTGATAACGACAGATGAGGACTGATAATTACGATATGCGTACGAACGTAGAGATTACTCGAAACCAGATTGCAGATAATGCATTTCATTTCATTATCATTTCATTAGCGTTATAATTGTAAATTCAAACACCTTTCAACCGCTACACCTTCTAGAGTTCTTGAGGATGAATGGGATGCTCTAATAAATTTGATAGTGAATACTGGGCATTCCGTCTTGAGATTACCAAAAATTATTCGACCGCTAAATTTCCTCGATTCTCGATGCATGGTGGTTGTTTACATACATCACTTTAGCTGTGCACTTCACTGCGCTTATCAAACAGTGAGATACAGCCAAGATGGGCAACGGACAGTAATGCATTTAACGAAGCAGCTATAGTTAAGCGGTGAAACCCAAAGCTTCACCGATTGTCAGTTTTGTCAGAGGCTTCCGTGTCATGCGCGCGGTAGCGGGCGGAGCTAAACTGGTTAACTTATAACTTCGTTCAGCCCTAAATTATGCTTTTTGGCGGCAGAAATACATCTTGAAATGTGTGGAGCTGTATTGTAAGTGGTTTGATGTCAAATCTCAATGAAGCCTTACATGTGGTCGCACTCACAGCGCTCCTTCTGGTACCTTGCTGCCATCAGCCATCCAGGAGTTGAGCTTCTCCATTAGCTGTTTCTGGGAATTGATTTTTTTCTCTTGAGACCTTACACATGATCTACTATGGTCACATCCAACACATTTACACTGCGACGCATAATTATAGTTCCACCTACAATTTCAGTACCCGGCTGGATATCATTTTCTCACGATACGGCGCTTATCTCAGTCGGATAGTAATCAGGGTTCCTCCCAGTCATATCCTGTAGCATCCTTGAGAAATTTGTTCGTTATGAAGTCACCCCGACAAATTCCAGCGGAGCTGACACTTTGACAATTCCTGCGTCTCTTTTGCTAGGATTCCCTTTTAGGCCGATCTCATAGTTTGCGAATCGAGCGATTCGCTAGCGAATCGAACTTTGCGCCAGCGAGTCGAACGATGTACCAGCGAGTCGAACTAGGTACCAGCGACTCAATAGTGGCGGGACCCAACGTTCAAAGGAAGCCCGCCACTTTCAAACAGTGTCCACTGTCAAGTCCCGCCACTTTCAAACAGCGTCCACTGTCACGTGACACTGTTTGAAAGTGGCGGGCTTCCTTTGAACGTTGGGTCCCGCCACTATTGAGTCGCTGGTACATAGTTCGACTCGCTGGTGCATCGTTCGATTCGCTGGCGCAACGCTCGGATCCAGCGATTCGCTAGCGAATCGCTCGATTCGCAAACTATGACATCGGCCTTACGGAGTGTGACAGCGGTTTTGCCTTTGCTATAAGCTAAGGAACTTGAATGGATAATAATTCCAAATTTTGATTGGGTAAAAGCAAAATGCAGCGGAGAAGCTAAAGCGGATATTTTCGAAAAAATAAGGATAAAAAATTGTTGCTTTCTCAAACTGGATTTCCGTGTTAATATTCAGATTCGCGTTTATATGTGTCACAATTTATCTGTAGAGCCTTTTCCAAAAACATCCCCAGATTCAAGTTTTTGGAAATTTGTAGGTGGAACTATAATTATGCGTCGCAGTGTATATGGGGGAAGGAAACAGATCCCATTGCACGATGTCTTTCAATTAATAGCCTCGTCAAAGTCACAAGCCTCATGCCAGGAGTGAACTCGTGGTATCGTTGACTGTGTGTTAGTTTGATACGCTGTACAGTGGCGTAATTAGTGGATTACTGTAGTGTACGGTAGCTAACTTTGCATCTCCTCGGACTCGCCTGTGAGACGACTACTTTATTGCTTGCGCTGAATAAGACTTTCCTCGACCGCTACAATAAAATGAAATGATTGATTCTGTATATAAGTTGACTGTTCAGTTTGTACAAACAGAAGTTGTTTTTGGACCTCGATTTTATTATATTGGGTTGTCTCATAATTCCTGTCCCAATTTCGACACTTTTGTTTATTCAAGTTTTATCTCTTCTAGGAAACAACTGATCAATAGCATAACCACCATCATGGTCACTGATATGCGTGCATTTGCTAGTGAGCGTTTGGAAGCTTCCAGCCCAGAATGAAGGAAGCTGGGGGTTGAAGAATTTGGAGAAGTCGTTTTTGGGGTGGTCGCAATCTTTAACTTTCTTCTCTGGCAGATGCTTATTCAGGGCGCAGGGGAGGCGATAGTCCGATAGAGCGATGCCAATGCTATATGGTGGATGAGGTATCGTGGCCCTGGCTATCTCCCTCAGAACGTGGTGAGTTGGCATTGCAATGTGAGGTCTGGCGTACATTCGGAGAAAGGAGAATCTGAGACGTTTCTGACGATTCCCTCGCAACCCGAAGCCAGCCTAGAGGGCTATTCCGCGCTGACTTTAGCAATGCTTGTCTTCATACATTGAAGTGGTTCCCAAACCAGGCCACCTAGCGAATCCAACAAAACGAGAGCGATATTCTCAGAAAACGGAGTTCGGGCTTTGGTTGAGCTGGTGCTTCCTGGCTGCGAGGTAGCCATCAGACGTGCCGCATGTTGTTGTCGCAGTGGACTCATGACTCATCTTCCACTGGTGACCGATTAGGGAAGGCTCTGCTTTTGCCGTCCCAGAATGGATTTTCCCCAGATGGTCAGGCGTGCTTCTCGCTCATGGTCGGCCGGACCATAAGGTTTCCATCAAAACTTCATTCTGCAGCAGTCCTTGCCATACTGATGGCGTGTGCTGGTGCATCGGCTGCGCTCAGGTATCTGCTACAATACCCTGGTAGCAACGTGCGGACTCCCAATTTAGGTGCAAGGGGCGCTCATCAAAAATGACCGCAGGCCCAGTATGAGGTTGAAGTTCACAGCTCGTTTCGTCTTTGCCGTTGCGATTGGACCACTAGCTCACTAACACATTCAGTAGTGAGGTGGTTAATGGAGTACCTCATGCTGATATTCCATGGGTCCTCCAGTTTCGCTAAAGCCTGCCGTGTGATGCGCGCGATAGCGGGCGGAGCAAAACTGGTGCAAATAATACTGCGAGAACATACCGAGATACCCCTGAAAGAACAATTATAGGAAGAAGATGTAGGAGCTAAGAATAAAATCAATCTTTAGGAATAAGCCCTTTAAAACCAGCCAATGATAGCTTAGCAATTTGTTGAAACTAGGAATGGATCTTATGGCGAAGCTTTTGAACCTGACCTGAGACTTAGTAACCGGCATCCTTAATTGACAATTACCCCTCCTGGTGCTTGATCTGACTACATCAAAAAAGTCTGACACGCTGAGGTTAGTTCTTCCTGTCAGAATTTTGAAAACCATTACCATATCGCTGAACACACGCCTTGATGATAAACTATCTAGGCCTAGCAGTTTTCTTCTGTCAGTGCCGTTAGGAATGAATTGGTAATTGACACCACTGCAACGCATAATGAGTTTCCGAGTGAAATTATTTTGAACACTTTCAAAAAGAGCGATGTCTTTCTTCTTGTATGGAGAAAACACAACAGCGCCACTTTCAAGTACTGGGCGAGCATCCTACTTACTATAAAGCGCTTCGTCTGTCGTCTGTCGTCTGTCGTCTGTCGTCTGTCGTCTGTCGTTCTGTATGTCTGTCACGAAATTCCCTAGCTCCTCGGGATCCGCCTGGAGGGACCGGGTCAAGTGTGGGATGGGTGGGCAAGGTCTCACGAAGTACAAAACACACATCAGCTAAGCGGAGCCCCGCCCACAGTGGGCGTGGCGTGCATCGAAATGAAGTGTACTGACGACCAAGATTTCAAATTCAGTCACAAAACAGCCTCGAAACTGGGCCAAAAAGTGGGTAAAGGTGTGCATTGGTAAGTCACATCGAATTAGGGAGACCCACCCCGGTGGGCGGGGCGTTCTCCAAAAAAGCAGTGCTTTATGAAAAATTTCATAACTCGGTTGGGAGAAAGCCTACAGAGCAGAAAACAAATTGGTGTAGGGGAGCAATGTCTAAGGTGTTCCCAGCATACATGACGTGGGCGGAGGCCGCCCACAATGGGCTCTGAAGTGTACAGCGTTTTCTACAAGTCCTCATAATTCGGGCCGGGAAGTCTTAAAGAGCCGGAAAAAGGTGGATAGAGGTGGGTGGAGGAGTGGAGGCCAGCTGTCATCGGTGGGCGGGGCTTGACCAAAGTGGGCGGAGTTTGCGACGAAAATTCATAACTCGGCTTCCAAGAAGTCCCGGAGGCCGGGAAAAAAGGGGGTAGAGGTCGGCGAAAGGAAGGGGGCCAAATGCTATTGGTGGGCGGGGCACGCACCGAAGTAGGCGGAGTTTGCCACGAGATTTATTGTCCGGAAGCAGTCCGGAGACCGGGAAAAAGATAATGGTTGACGAAGAAAAAGAGGTTGAAAGCCGTCGATGATGGAGCGGATAGAATTTAGCTGAGAATTCAGATATTCGTGGTGTATCAAGCCAAATTTGAAAATTTTCGTCGCACCATCAAAATTCGCCGCAGATCTGTGTTGCGCGCGCAATGCGTGCGGCGCCAACTGGTACGTCTTATATGCTCGTAGTAAGGTGTGCGAGTCTCTTGAACGAAGAGCTTTGAATAGGTTATAGATTCTGTGGTTTGCCTTAGAAGTTATCAATTTGTAGTGGCTGTCGAAACAAAGCTTATCGTTGTGAAAGCCCAGGTCCCTCACACTTTCAACTCTAGTTATTTCCTTTCCATTTATGCGGTATACCGCTGTAGTTACTTCTGGTCTACCAACTTGGAGGAACAGTGTTTTTTCTCCAGCAAGAGAGAGATCCCACATCTTTGACCATTCTTCTACAGTGCGTTTCAAAAGTATGTGCACACCCTCAAAATTCACGTTTGAAAGGGAACCATGAGGTTTCGTGCTATGAAATCCTTCTCAATCGATTTCTCGTAGTCGATAACCTAAGCAAAGCAGATAATATCGCTTCACTTTCGAAAAAAAATTTTGGATGAAATTTTTTCTTTGTTTCAAAAGTATGTGCACACTTAACAAAAGACAAAAACATAGCTGAGATTAGAAATCAGTGGGGCCTCCAGAGTTTCTAATTAGCTCAAACATCCTGTCCGGCATAATCTGAACCACGTTTGGCATAGCTGTTTCGTCGCTGTCGGCCCAAATAGCCTCTACCGCCGCCTTCAGTTCATCCGCGGTATTATACTGCCGGTTGCTAAAGTTAACGCCTTGATCAAGGGCTCCCTATAGGGTTGCAGTAAGGAGGACACACAAGCCAATCTATCGCTTCAGCACCATTTGGTTAAGGCCATTCTTTGGTAGATTGCGAAGCATCGAAAGACACGTGGTCCTGTTGCTAAAAATGCAATTTTCGCTCCGCTTCGCTAAGGAAGGGCAACAGGTGACATTGGAGCACTGCTTGGTATTCTTTACAGTTCATACGCAATAATGGAACGGCAACTTCTGAATTTCCGCTGATTGCGAAACCGCCGCAGACCCATCAACGGGCCTCTTTCCGAAATTCCTTCTCGAGAGCACGAGCGACTCACGGCCAAGCCTCTCCAGTAGTAGCAAAATCCACCCGGCCCGTCAAGATCGAACTCTTTCCATGAGTTAAGATTACCTGAGGAGAGAAAGTCCATAAAAAGTTGCTTGTTTTGAAAATAGGAAATTCTCGAAAAACCGTGTCTTCGCCCGGTGTCCTATCCTATGTTGCCATGTCTGTACGAGCAGACTCCAATGTGGCTAACTTGTGCTGGGCCTTGAAGTGAGTAGCCTTTCTCAGCGTCTGTCGAGTGGTGTATTCATTTGAGCGGATGAGGGGCTTAGTGGTCATTTTC
>MU871354.1:0-11736 GCA_036418205.1 Ostertagia ostertagi
CACATTTTGTCTCCACTTCCAGATGGATTTAATCACACTTTGCTCAATTCAGACCGAATGGTCCCAACTTAGTATTGAAGAGCGCATTTCATTCTATAAGAAAATCTTCATAGTGGCCACCTACGTGGACGGCATCAGAAGAATTTGCCCTGGAAACATGGTGCACTGGTCGAGCTCAATGGGGTCTTCGAAGGATCGTGTACCATAACGACCCTTACTGGAAAGCTAGTTCCGAGGGGATTTGCACAGTGGTAGCTAATGCCTCTAGAAAACTATCCAACATTAAATCGATTCACGAAATTGCGTAAGAGCTTCAGGCTGAAGCTCTTACGGTAGACCTCCTTGAGCCTGACGACGGTGACAGATGACGTCATATTCTGAAGACGGTGAGGGCAGTGAAGGAGGGCCTGCGTTTACTTATAGAGGGACACTTAGGGAATACTCTGCTGAGGAACTCCCGTCAACGACGGCAATCTCTGCGAAGAAAAAAGGCCGAAGTCCGACATAGGCAAAATGTCTTTTTTTGCCCCCCCATGCATAAAGCAACTACCAAAGTTAACCAAGCCCATTCTATTGATGTATGGAGTTTTCCAAGCTTACCTTCTTTACTACTGCAGTCTTTCCGGCATCCATGCCTATCTTCGCTATGTGCATTACGTCAACACAATGGTCACATGCTTGCTTGCAGTCGTAGCAAAAACTTTCCGAGAACAGAACAACGATGAGAATCGCAAGGAGAAACAGGATTTTCATTTCGACCTTCCTGGTGACGATGATCGGGAAAGAAGAAGGCACTGAAAATAACTTCATTATTATTGAAGGCAAGCCCAGGGTTCGAACAAATGTGTCCTTTCAGAAGAAAACGGACGTGTTGGTGCGAAATGGACCAGCAGTAAAGAAAACAGGATAATGTCAAAAAGCTCAGTTTAAGGCTTGCTCATCTCAACGATGCGGTTGTGCTAAAGCAATGAGGGACTGGTCCTAGAGAAGAGAGTATGGAGTGACAGACAGCAAATGAGAGGGCAAAGACAAACAAGAGCCTAAAAGATTGCAGCTGCAGCTCACTTTGCAAGGCCTTAGAGCCTTTGTCGTAAGATTTCCATGCACTGGAACTCCACTTCTGTGATTGTCCTTTAGGGCTCTATCCTACAGCTCAAACGGAGTCGTTCACACAACTTCTGCATAGGTTCTGCCTTTACGGTATCAGTGCTACCGTTGAAGTTAGAGCAACTTTTAGGTGTGGAACTAAGAGGATTATGTGAGAACAAAAATCGAGCGGGTGTTAACGTATACTACGACCAAGATGGCGCCTTTCAATGTTTGTGTGAGTGTGAGCGAGCGTTCCAAAACATGCTGCGATCAAGGTTTGGAATCGCTTAAATGTGTCGCCGGAACATAACGCACCTCATGACCCTCCCAGTCTGCAATAATATTTCGTTTTCACTACAGAGAAGAATATTTCGTATTAATTATGCTAAAATATGAGCGTTATGAGTGAACGCATAAAGAGGGCCCACAGCTTTAGCTACGGTGGAGCTGCTCAATAGTGAATATTTCGCATCGACAATATTTTGTAGCAAAGCGGTAATGGTAACTTGGTTTTTATGAATCCAGTTTCTTAAGCCACGAGTCAGGATTAGGTGGTCCATAGAAGGCCTTTCCATCACTAATATTTCCAGGAATGCGCTCAGAGGGGTGATGCCACACTCCTGACTCGAGATTGCGCGCCGTCAAGGCCTGGCCTACTACTTACAGCGATGGGTTCGTTGCATCAGCTGGTCCCGCCCACCGCGGGATGTGGTGCGTGGCTGGCATAACGTGTGAAATCAGCTAGGTTGATTGCCGTATCAACCGATGGAACGGCTGGCATATCCGGAAAACTCGTTTGGACGTGGCTCTCCCCAAGCAAGCCTCCTTCACTGCTAGTGGGAGCGGGGGTTTCGTTTTCGGCCTTGTCGACGGTTTCTTTTCGTTTTTTCTCCACTGTCGTTCCATTTCGCATCTCCATACTCAGTTTCAGTCGCCATAATACCCCATATTGAGATTTTGCCCTTTAAGATTAGGAGTATACACGTCGGCTGTGCACACGTAGTACGGAAAAGCTTATCTATATGGTGAAGATCGATGTACCGTGAGCTCGCACAAGCTCACTGTGTATGTACGAGCGCGACGTAAATGACTAGGAGTTTGGCTCTGACACACACACTGTGGTACTGACGTGTTTCATCCTATACGACGGAGGAATTCGTTTACTTAGAGTACTAGGAAAGGTGTTTCTCTATGAAGAATTTTTGCCAGGTTGGGGGCGGTGGCATAGCTCCAAGGGTGTCAATGAGGAGCAGGGAACAGGAACAGGATGGCTTCGTCGTGTTCGTCTCGTTTCGACGGCTGTGATGTTGCGGTTCGTCGAATTCTCCACAGTTCCACTTAGTCCATTCGGGAACAGAATAGGGTCTAAGGAAGGGGTAGTCGTAACGTATGTGGAGATAGATCCTGGTCTGCTCGAAATGAAAATCCACGCAACGTGTCGACTCCATAACTGGGAAGGTAAATGTGGCGATGACTGTGCCACTTACAAGTTGAAGGCAAGTGGAATGAAGGGTCATCCCTGAGCAATTGCGTGTCGAGGGTTATGATGGTCTGTCTCCTCGTATAACCTTGTCAGCTATCTTCGTTATCAATTTCGATGCAGCTCACTCGATTTGTGTATTCGAAATGCAAAATCCGGCATTAGAGATTCAATTTTAACAGCGTCTCCAATTCTTCATCCGATCGTCAGAACGAAATACTGTCAGTATCGCAGTTCCGATGTTGTTCTGGTACCGATGATGTTGAATATGCGGAATCGGGCACAAGGAGCAAAGGATTATGGAGCCAGTATTGGAGGTATCGGGCCGGAACCGAAAAACGAGTGAGGTTGCAATTATAGGAATAACGCCTATCTCCAAAATAGCTGATGACAGTGGCGTTAGACGTTGGTCTCCTAGGTATTGGTCACTAAGAGAGAAAATGACAGATAAATGATAAAGAAAGAATGAGGTGACAGAAATAAATAGGGCAAGAGAAAAGATAAACCGATCATATAGAGAAATAGAGTGACATAATATAGAGTGAGAAATGAAGGAGAGAAAGAGATGGAAAGAAGTACGAGAAAGGGGAAACGTGCCGAAGACGTACGGGTACAGGTGATAAAGCGCATTGAGGCGACATAGAATTAGGGGACGCAAAAGGGGTTGTGGGTAAAGCAAGCGGATAATGAACAAGCAGCTAATGCGAGGAACGTTCCTGGGGAGACGCCACGGTCTAGCGCATGCGAATACGCGGTTTGGGCCAACATGAAGACTTACATGACATCCAATGCTCTAGTAGTGACTTGGCTTAGCTCACTGCGGCGCAATGGGCACGCCAGGTTAACGACTGGTTCCCATACTATTGCCGGGGCCGCACTCCACCAAGTGCACCCATGCATACCCGGGCTGCGAAATTCGCAATACGTACCCCGCACTGCTTTCCCAAGGTCGACTCCCGAACAGTGCGACCTGTTAGGGTACTGAAGGGACCCCTGCCACTGGTCCCGACAGTAACACTGGACGGGCATTGGGATGAGGTATTGGGACCCAGTTGTGGGCAATGGGACGCGTTACCCGCACGAGATGCGTGCTAAAAATGCGCTTGTGAACCCACAAGGTTAACCGAGAAATAGTTAACTGCGTGCGCTGACGCTTAAATTTTGAAGGGACGAGGATGCTGATGCGATAGCCGAATCCTTGACACGGGGCGCGACAAGAAGGTTCGATCGCAACAGCCACGGCCGTCTTTCGACGACAATGACTGCGGCCCGATGCACCAGTTCTGTCGCGACCAATGTCCCTGGGTCGGTGTATGCATCGGCGGACGGGACACTTGGCCACGGCAGAATGTGGATATTGTAAGGGTCCACACACCCTCTAGGGGGATTGTCACGCCAGAATGCTCTAAGTGGCAGCTGACTGCTGCTGCCTGCCCCGGGAGCTGGTGAGGCCCTTTACCCCCTTAGCCGACGACCTTATTAACCGCGTTGAACATGATAAAGATATGACCGACTGTACGTGTTGTATATTACTACATGACAGGACACAAGATTATTACTACTTTTATGACAACTACTTACAGACATAATAATAAGGCTAACATGACAACACGGTTAATAGGATATTAAGGAGAGAGAATGAGACAAAGAGGATAGAGAGGAGAATGAGATGAGGAAGGTCGGGTAGACCGCTACCAGGAGATCCAACTGGAGGAAGCATACTGCCGGTCCGCCGGGCTCGTAGAAGATGTTAAGGCGGAGAGAAGTGAGCTGATGACTTAAGGCGTAAAGACTCACATCGTTGACGGCTTCTCCGCATCCGGCTGCTCGGGACGAACCATTCACGACGACGACATGACGCAACACTGACTTGTCGTAGGGCGCGCGGCGAGAGACGACAGAGAGTTAGCGTAATTTCTCACGCCGTTGGCGCCGGTCCATTTGAATCGTGAGAAATTATGAAGTATTCTTTTTACAAATACAATAATGTTCCACAAGTATGCTGGGTTGTGAACAAAACAAACAACAATAATGTTCGATTTCCTGACATGATTGAGAGCGTCGAATCGTGGCGTTGGAGCGCACTTTCCTTCCGGCGCATGCCATAATAGGATCCAGGTCGTACGTAAGTCACGACAGCCTCGGCCAAAGAAGCTAGTTCGAATTGGGACTCTAAACCTAGGATCACTAACTGGGAAGTCCCGAAGAAGGTTGCTGATCTGATGACGGCAGGAGAAGAAGGTTGCTGATCTGATGACGCGCAGGAATATCCAAGTCCTATGCCTTCAGGAGACGCGATGGAAAGGTGCTAAGGCCAGGGAAATCGGGGAAGGTGTCAAGCTCTACTACAATGGAGAAGACACCAAGCGGAACGGTGTGGCCATAGCGGTAGCGGAGTCGCTCAAGGACTATGTCTCCGCTGTGAACAGGATCAGCGATCGGATCATGGCTGTGAGGATAGACACGAAGGAGGGGTACTGGACCATACTCTCCGTGTACGCACCGCAAGCCGGGTGCCCCGAAAGTGATAAGGACGAGTTCTATCTGAGCCTGGACGAAGCCATAAGATCGGTTCCGGAAGATGATTACCTGACCGTCAAGTCGGGCAGTGAAGAAGAGGATGGTTCAGTTGTGTGCGTTAGTTTCAGCGCTCTGGGCTGCCAATCCTTCCTGTGCTCCGCTCATTACCGTGCCACTAGACAGCATGATTGTTCTCATCATTTGGACGAAATATTCAACTTAGAGATTGTATCCTATAACTTCTTCATAGAATGCGTTATCAATCAAAGCTGATCTTTGCAGAACTGATAGCGGCTATCACTTTGGTCATGCGCAAACGACCTATTGATTGGTTGCAGCTCGTCCATTATCGGTGGTCAGGCCCATCTTATTGTATCCGATTTTAAAAAGCTTGGGCAAATCAGCGGTTAAATGGATCTCGATGCTAACGACCCCTTAACTCTGTCGCTCCTACCAGTCAGTTGTATCACTTTCAGTCACCAAACAAACTGTTCCCGTCTTACCCTCCATGTTATATTTAGAAAACAACACATCACTGCTGCTCTGCGCGCGCTACGAATTTTGGTGAGCGCTTGCGTTCAAAAGCTTATCGTTGTTGTATCGCTGTTATTACGCCTTATCACTCTGCCAAATATGTGCACGCCCACTCGTATATTATAATTTTGATGGTGCAACGAAAAATTTTCAAATTTGGCCTGATACACCACGAATATCTGACTTCTCAGCTAAATTCTATCAGCTCCATCATCGACGGCTTTCAAACCTCTTTTTCTTCGTCAACCACTATCTTTTTCCCGATCTCCGGACTGCTTCTGGACAGTAAATGTCGTGGCAAACTCCGCCTACTTCGGTGCGTGCCCCGCCCACCGGTAGCATTTGGCCCCCTTCCTTTTGCCCGCTACCCCCTTTATCAGCTTCCGGGACCTCTTGGAGCCGAGTTATGAATTTTCTTGCAAACTCCGCCCACTTTGGTCGAGCCCCGCCCACCGATGACAGCTGGCCTCCACACTCCCACCCACCCCCATCCACCTTTTTCCCGGCCTCGGGGCCTTCTCGGAGCAGTTATCATTTTCCTCGCAAATTCCGCCCACTTTGGTCAAGCCCCGCCCACCGATGGCGGCTGGCTTCCACTACTCCACCCACCTCCATCCACCTTTTTCCCGGCCTAGGGGACTTCTGAACCGAGTTATGAACTTTCATTGCAAACTCGGCCCACTTGGCCGAGCCCGCCCACGATGGACAGCTGGCTCACCACCCGCATCCACCTCCTCACATTTTCAGTTCGTTGACTTCTCCGACCGAATATGAAGGACTTGCGAAAACGCTGTGAACTTCAGAGCGCACTCACCATTGTGGGGACCTTTCGTCACGTTCGATGGATGTAGAATCACTTGTATCTCACTTCTTCACCTCATAATATGTTCACCTCTTTCCTTCCATATCGAATCTCAGAACCAACTCCTGACGACTGCTGCTACGCGCACTACGAATTTTTTGGCAAACATAGACACATTGACAACACACACCGCCAACAGACACATTCAGCCAATTGCATATAGTAGGATATTTAGGGGTTAGCAAAAGTGGAGACGTAAGCTGTGCTAGAGCATGCTACATCTTGTAGCCGTTTGATGTGCTTGCTACAATTTTATTCGCTGCTACTAGTATGTGAACTAGAGCACCGGTCTACAGGGTGGTCCAAAATTATGAGGACCAAGACATTGTGTCGTTAAAAACGCATAGTAGCTTGATGGAACAAACCAACTTCTGGGAAGTATTTGTAACTCTTACCTCAAAGTAATTCCAGAATAGAATTGAGATCTGCCACTTCCCCGTTAACACGAGCCTTCGGATGAGGGGGATGGCGCGTGCGGTGGCACGCAACTAAGGCGTGTCCAAATGTTTCCAGGCCTTCTGCTCTGCCTTCTTCAGGGAATCAAACTTTTGTGTTGCATTTATTTGCGCTTGCATCCAGGGTGTGAAATACAGAAATCTAGAGCTATTAGGTGGATGGTTCCATTGTAACAATTCTTCGAAAGCAACGAACTCGAAAAATCGCTTTTTGGAGGATTTTTGCTTTATTCTTGGGTGCTCGGTCCTGTAAGAAGTTCTAAGTAGACTACTTCTATCCACTACAGATGTGGAGTCTTTAGAGTGTCTGGCTGGGTTTTCACATCAATTTTTTCATTTTGGGTGTACGAAAGTCGACAAGGGGAGACCTAGTTTCTGCATCTGATAATTATCCTGGTGGTAACTGTAACTTTCGAGTCCCCGAATTTTCCATCTGTGGTGGTTCCAAACTTATTGAAGAGTTGAACTGTTGCTCATAAGAGCTTCTCCTGATAGGTTAGACTGCTGCTAGATGTAACGTGCCAGAGCCCCTAGTGAGTTCAATTTGAGGACTGACTCAAAGTGAAGTAGTTATTTTCACTAGTTTTGAGAACTTCATGAAATTTGGTTTCATTAGGAAGAAGACATTGTACCCTTTCACATAGTGCACAGAAAACGAGATGAAAATGGAGCGATACGGAAAAAAGTGGATATGACTGCGCGCGCACGCGGTCCTCATAATTTCGGACCACCCTGTATTTTACCTTACAGTGAGACGCAACCTATGTTCATGTTTAACGTCTTTCTGAGCGTATGTCACATGGCCTTGATTTGTTGGCCGATTTCTGAGTATATGAAATGAAGTAGTGAAACAACTACATTATTTGGTTATTTGGTGATTAGACAATGGAATAAAGCATATTTATTCAAAAAAATCAACAAAGACCATTATCCTGGCAGATTTTCTTAAAGGCCGCACCTCTCTGAAAAACCGATTAATCAGTCTCAACAGCAACTATTATTATGTGAACTTGTTTAGGTCGCAACGAAAGTCCTGGCGCATTTTTTCAAAGTCCTCACAAACGGCTGCGCATTAACCTGGAGGGGAAAATTTTTAACCATATACAGGAGTGGTGATATTCCTTCATATTCTCGAGTCTCACCTCCTGCACGCTTTTTGGAGCCTGGAAAATGCCATACGTTTCTACCCATGTACCCCACTGACTTCTTTGCGAATTTTGTATGGGACACACAGCGAGCGAAGCCTGCCGCAAAATATGCTCTGTGGAAGTAGGGGGAGTGGTAAGTGAAAAAACCTGCCAACTTTGGTTCAGAAGGCTCCGCGAAAGGAAACTACAACCTCGAAGATGGACGCCCAACGAAAGTTAATTTCGAACGTTTGGAGCTGTTACTTCAAGACTTTCCGCATGCAAGCGCCAAGGAGCTGGCAAAGGAGATGCAGTGCTTCAACATGGCCACAGGTCGTGTTCATCACAAGCTGGAAAAAGTTAAGAAACTTGGTCGATTGATCCCTCATGAGCTGACAGAGCATTGCAAGGAAAGAGGTATCGGGGTGTGCAGAGGTTTTCTTGCAAGAAGTTGCCGTTTCGACTGGCTGGATAATGTAATTACTGGAGATGAAAGGTGGGAGCTCTACGTCCGTCATGCCAGAGAAAGACAGTGGATGGGTGCGAATCAGAAGCCAGAGCCTGTTCCAAAGCAGGAGGTTCATCCCAAGAAAGTTCCTCTGTCAGTTTGGTGGAGTGTTCGGGGAACACATCATTACGAGATGCCAGACAATACCACCGTCGACGCTGAGGTGTACTGCTCACAACCACGAAGGCTCGCGGCTGAATTCGCGAAACGTCGCCCGAAGCTGGACGAAGTCCCTCTTCTTCATGACAGCGCGCGACCACATGCTGGAAGGGTAACCCAGGACACATTGGCGGAACTTGGATCTGCGGTTTTACCCCATCCTCCATATTCGCCAGGTCTTGCGTCTACGGATTACCACCCGCTCCTTTTCCTGGCTCACTTCGCAAAGGGTAAAAAGTACGACAACTGTCAACAGTTGAAAGCGGACATGGGCACTTCTTCGACTCGGAACCTGCCGAATTTTGAAGGTGGGGCACTTGTTCCCTTGTAGACCGATGGCGGCCTGTAGTAGGTACTTGTGGGAATTATTATTCGGAATAAAGTTCAATTCAAAGAAAAATATGAGCTTTTGAAATCGAGGGTCGAATCCGCCATTACTTTCGTTGCGACCTAATATATGCCTCCTTCGAATGTTGCAAAGCCTCCAATGACATGCGTCAAAGGAAATAGCCTTGATTTTGATCTATTTGTGCAGTCTTCCAAGAAGTGCTTTTATAATGATAGCATATCATTGCTAGCAAACAGCTCGATCAAACGCCATTACATACTCAATCTTACGCTTCAGCCGACTTAGATACAAAGATGGAATACTTGAACCAACCCCTGGTTTGTTGCGTCCAAGAGCACGAGAGAAACTGAACAAGACGATGATCGAGCAAGGTAGATATGGTGATTGAGTGTTCAATTTGTGTGGATTGGAGTGGCATTAAGTATGCATGGGGAGGGCGGTGAACGGCAGTGATTAGATAGTTCACAAGAAGGGTTTATAGGAGACTGGTGGTGATCAATGGTACGCTAGTGGCGAAAAAAGCGGAGATATCCGTCATGACAGCGCAAAACGGATCTGATCCCCATTTTTGAAGCCGTCGGTGTCATAAAACTCCCTATTCATGATGAGCATTATTGCCCGCCCCTTCGCACCATATAAAATGGCGGTGATATGTCGGCGTGAAGCGCTGTTATCGGTCGTCATTATTGGTCGGCCTCCGTCTATGACGACGAGTACCTCGGACGTTGCGGACCCGCGGAGTATGGTTGTTACATTCAATCATGGCAAAAGAGTCCAATTTGAGAACGCTCTTACTCCCGTCATGTGGAGATTTGTGTGCTGTTTATGTATTCTTTATTGTGGTAGATTTGGGTGCTATATATTTGGTACGAGACAAACGTTGAGTAAATAAATGGTGTAAACGCTGTCAAGACAAATGAACCACCAAAATCTTATCTGGGAAATGATGCGCCCAGAAAAGTTGGTTTTCAATGTACAGATAGCAGCTCAGAAAGCGGACGTATGAACGAGTTCATCGCAACGCGTTTGGTGACAGCATGCCAATCCACGCTCCAATCGAGTTGCTCCAGTTGTGCCGCTGCTGGCAACGCAGCTCGTCCAAATCACCAACTAAACTAGTGGGCGGATCGCTTTTGGGGGCGGAGTTTCGAAGTCCTGCTCAGCAACCAGCGCACCTTTCGTCGTGAAAGCGCCACACCTCGCTTCCCTGGCAGCCAAGTAACTGATTCGTGTGGTGCATATGCTTCCCGATGCGCTCCCTCTTTATCGTAATCGCTGCCTTTAAAACAACTTCCTAGGCAGCTGGCTCGCATAGCGTGCAGTGCAACCTGCTCTTGAAGTTGTTGTAATCTGTATAATTCTACCACGAGATTTGTAGGTGGAGACGTCATTTTGGCCAATGTTTCCACCTTTATGTCGCTTTTCAAAGGCTTGAGCATGGTTCAAGACTGAGAGTTGCTCATAGTCCCATTTCGCTTTCTGTTCGTCTTTTCTAGTATTTCTGACATCATCTCAGACTACGTGATGGGATAGTGAGCAATTCTAAGCCTTGGGCTGTGCACAGGCCCTTGAAAAGAACGTAATCTTTGAAAACGTGGCTGAAATGAAGTTTCCACCTGCAAACCCTTTGACAGAAGGGTAACAGAAGGGCAAAAAACAGAATCAATGTATTATTTCAAGATGAGAGAGCTCCGGGTCCGCTTTTGAAGTATTTTTCAACTGCTGCTTCAATAAAAAAAAGCAAACCTTCAATTTGGCAACAGTTGAGTCAACGTTTTTGCAGGGGTTTACGAAGCACACAGAAACATCCTTGCCTTTTTGCTTTTGTCCGCAGAAAAACGAACTTATGTCCTGCAAAAACGACTGCATTCGACACAGAACGGTATGTTCTTTTCGATAGGGGGTAGGAAAAAAGAGCCCAAAAAAGTGAATTTTCGAAGTAGTAGACCAGAGGTTGAGCACACCAGATGATCACGAAGTTTTCCCGTCTGCTGTTTGCTTAAAGAAGGTGATTTCTCAAATGTTGCTCTTAGATATCTCCTGTGCTCCTTTTTTCAAAGTCTCTATGAGGATGTAGAGGGCGCCTTTGTGAGAAAGCCTTACTAAGAAGAATCCCTCGCAACTTCTCTCAGAGAATCGTTTTGCAGATACGAAAACGGATTTGAGCTCAGTGTTGCAAGACATGGACAGCCAGACAGATGACGGACTTCACCTTACTACAAATGGCCGGCTTGACTGACCGACCATCCCGCTAGAACAAGGTCTTATCACTGGCCTAAATTAAGTAAATAAAATATCAAATGTTCTACAAGAATGCTGGGTTGTGAACAAAACTTTCGCCCCAGGCGGGACTAGAACCCGCACCTCTTGCTTTCCGGGCAAGTGCGCTACCAGTTACGCTACCGGGGCACCATTTCATCTCCAACTCAGCTGATTTGGGATGGATTGGGGTGTGAGTTCGAGTTCCGAGAGGAACTGCGGCCAAAACAGCAGTTAACAAACAAAGAACGGTGCTAAGTGGGTTGGGGGGCACGCGGCGGCGCGGCGCTCTGTTCGTCTGCTCCTCTAAGGCTTAGTCCAAGGGGCAGTTACTATTTCGTCGCCACGTGGCAGTTTCGAAATACGCGCCATCGGCGGACTAAGCTTGGAGATT
>MU871354.1:12243-23519 GCA_036418205.1 Ostertagia ostertagi
GGTTCCGTGGCAGGGATATACACCCCGCTCGGCGCCCTGTCCGGAAAGGATAAGTTGTCAAATGTGTGTTGTTGGATGTGTGAAAGCTGTCGTGAAGGAGGGGGCCGTAAAAATTTTGCAAAAAGTCCCAACGATAGAACCGACCCTGGTTGCGGGGATACCACGCGACGGCGCGGCGCTCTCTTCGTCACCACGGAAGGAACGCTCACCTGCGACCAAGTTTTCCATATAATTCCTTACAGACAAGTGACCGTAGTCTACGACAGTGAAGGAAATTGTTCGCTATCTTCACAGCTTTCTGCAAAACATCTCCTCTGAAAATGGAAAATGTCACATAATAGGCCCACTATGCCTGCTGAGAACTGTTCAAAGATTCCACTTGATATACAGAGGATGGGATATTGAGAGCAGAGGGAACACGTAAAGCCAGTAAGCGCTTAAAAACGAAATGAAGATCTAAGAATTCGGAAAATAACATTCTAATCTCACAATGTAGTGGATGAGATTGAGTACGTGGCGCATTCTGGGGTAAGTTTTGAGGCCCTTCTTTGTGTGTAGCGGTTAGCCCGCATAAGCGGGATTATATACACATCACATGCGAGCAACTACTTTTTGAGATGAAAATCGAGTGCATGGCGCATTCCGAAATCAAGCTTTCTGAAATTTAGCACCATCTTGTAGCGCTTGAAGAGCTGAGTTCAACGGTGTTTTCCGTTTCTGGAATACTTCACTCTGACCCGAGTTATAACGAATTCACGAAATTAACGAGGATTCGCGTTATTCGCGTGAATTTTCGATTTCAAACGGCGAGTACTGTACTTTTCGAGAAAACAAAATTAGGTTTTGTAGAGCAGAAAGAAGCACTTTTAAATGGTGTACGACATGTTTCGGGATTCACTTGTACTGATCGAATACAAGCCCAAAAACGCTGTGATATTATGTTCCAACCCAATAAATAAGGAGTTCACTGATTTATAACAAAAAAAAACGAACAAAAAAGCGAAGGTAAGTTGGACGTGCGGACATCTTAACCTCTTTGGCGAGTATTGTGTGTACTGTGTGTTCGAGGGTACCCCCAAGAACAGGGTCAACCCTGCGTTGCGCAAATTCCGAAATTTTTACGACCCCCTCCCTTTCATAGGGTGTCAGCAGGACCCCCCACGCCACATTTCACCAGGAAATCTTTCCGTAATGCTTTAGAGGCCTTTAGCGCGGCCTCTAAAGCACTACGGAAGGATTCCCTAACAAAAAAATACGAAAACATTTCTTAACAAAAATAAAGAAGGCAAGAAACCGAGTAATGAAATTTGAATGTAGAAATTCGCGCCCTTACCGCGGCGCGAGGTGGCGTGGAGCGCGTTTTCCACTCGCTTGGGACGCGGATTTGAGGCAAAATGAAATATTAAAAGTTTTATTAGAGGGAATTCAGAAGATTTTTTGTAAACCTAGGTACCGTTATGTTTCCTAGTGGTTCCTAATTTCAGGTATGTGCCAAGATTTCCGTCAACGTCCAACCTTCTTTTTGTAGAAGCTGGAAAATCTAAATCTCCAATAGTTACGGGCGCCTTCTTTGAAAGCTTATATCTTCGTTCCACAGGCGTTTCATGGAACCGGACACCAAAATTTTAAAAATTCAAATAGTTTTCTTTCAAAAAGTATTTGAAATGTTGCGGATGTTCAATATTTCAAAAAATCGTCCCGTTGTTCCGTTTTTTGTGCACACGCGAGTTTTCGACATTCAAACATTCATAACTTTCTTCATAATCAACTTTTTGCAGATGTCTAAGGCTAATTAGAAACTAGAAGATTAGCTTTCAAACAAGTGCCTGAAATTTTTCCAACGAATCACTCGCTCAAAAAATAGTCCCGTTGTTCCGTTTTTTCCACCTTGATTTTTTTCAAGCCATTTTCCTGGACCGCGACTATGCAGTCTTCAAAGGCCCATAACTTCCTTCAAAATTAATGTGATGAGAAGCGGTAAAGACTGTTAGAATCTACTCGAAGAGTACTTCATAACAAGTGTGAAATTTTCCTGAAATTCTTTCTTCTGCCTCAATTTTCCTAAGGGGTCTCTAGAACTCAATTCAGCAAATTCGCTACACTTTGTTCCGCTTAGATTTGATTTGAAAGCATCGAAATTCTCTTCAGGAAGTTTGTCTGCTTACGGCCGCTGACAGAGGCGTTTTTATGGGAAAACGCCTGCTCGGGTATACGCCGTGCACCTGTCTGAAGTCGCACTCGCATTTGAAAGTCCTCCATTTTCCTGAAGAAGGTGTTAGTATCGTGATTGAGTTGCATTGTACTGTTATATGGTACTCTTGTTTCACTTCCCCATGAACTGCTCTACACTTTGTTCTCCTTGGGATTTCAGGAATGTTCGATCATCGAAGACAGACCATGTTTTTGCACTACGCTGTAACAAAGTTTTTGGCTATTGTAATCTTGATCTATGCTGTCGAGCGAAAGCGCCGTCCGTGTATTAAGGATAATAATGGCTGATAGTGAGACTTATAATGCTCTGCATGCTCTAATGCTCCCATGGAGCTCTTGTCTGTGTGACTCTCCGACAGCTGCACGGTGCAGAGCTCCTGGAGAACATTAGAGCGTGAAAGTGCACTCCCGGACACTGCACTTTTCAAGCCGTCTTGCAGCCCGTCTCTCTGGATACGACCCCCTCCCTTTTCGGTCGGCTGAATACGACCCCCTCGTTGTTCTTTGCGCAACGGGCGGTTGACCCTGCCCAAGGAGGCCCGTCGCGCGGCAAGAAGGCAGAGTCGCGGACGAGTCGCAGCGCGTGATGCGATGTAGGACGTGCAATGGGACATTCTATTTAACTTGACGCGAAATCCCTACAGTACGCGCGCAACTCGTCCGCTGACTCGCCTTCTTGTCGCGCGACGGGCCTCCTGGGGGTACCCTGTCTTCGAGATCCAGCGGTGAAAAATATCCCGAATGGAGGACTAATGTTTCAGCACGGTCCCCATATGGCCTCCACGATAGTTTAGCGCTCCATTATCTTGACTTTACTTAAAAACACCAAACAGAGTGTTGAAATTAGCCATAGTTCAGTACTAAAGCAACTACCGAAGTGTAACCAAGCCCACTATATTGTTGTAAGGAGTTTTCCAAGCATCCTTACCTTCTTGACTACTGCAGTTTTTCCGGTAAGTATGGCTATCCTCGCTACGTGCATAACGTCAACACAACTGTTACATGCTTGCTTGCAGTCGTAGCAAAACTGTCCGAGAACAGAAGAAACGATGAGAATCGCAAGGAGAAACAGGATTTTCATTTCGACCTTCCTGGGTGACGATGATCGGGAAAGAAGAAGGCACTGAAAATAACTTCCTTATTATTGAAGGCAAGCCCAGGGACCGAACAAATGTGTCCCTTCAGGAGAAAACGGACGTGTTGGTGCGAAATGGGTCAACAGTAAAGAAAACAGGAAAAGAATGTCAAAAGCTCAGTTTAAGGCTTGCTCATCTCAACGATGCGGTTGTGCTAAAGCAATGAAAGACTGTTCCTAGAGAAGAGAGTGTGGAGTGACAGACAGCAAATGAGAGGGCAAAGGCAAACAAGAGCCTAAAAGATTGCAGCTGCAGCTCACTAGCAGGTTCTTAGCAGCGCTGTCGCAAGATTCCACATCCGGGAACGCCACTTTTTCTTTTTTTTGATTGTCCTTTTAGGGTCTCTAAATCCTGGCCGCGAACAGGAAGTCTATCACAGCACAACTTCTGCTTAGGTTCTGCCTTTACGGTACTGCTACCGTTGAACTTAGAGCAACTTTTAGGGATAGAACTCAGAGGATCATTTGAGAACAAAAATCGAGCGGGTGGTTAAGACGTATACGTATAACCAACGATGGCGGCCTTTCAATGTTTGTGTGAGTGTGAACGAGCGTTCCAAAACATGCTGCGATCAAGGTTTGGGATCGCTTAAATGTGTCGCCGGAACATAGCACACCTCACGACCCTCCCAGTTCGCAATAATATTTCGTTTTCACCATACAGAAGAATATTTCGTATTAATTATGCTAAAATATGAGCGTTATCAGTGAGCGCATAATGAGGGCCCACAGCTTTAGCTACGGTGGAGCTGCTCAAATTCCGTAACACCTAGGTGAATATGTAGCATCGATAATATTTTGTAGCAAAGCGCTAGTAAGGTCAACAACGATCTCATTGTATATGGCCGACCCGATGAAGAATAGGCTGTTCCTGCCTCGAACACGCAGTACTGACGTCTAAGCGTAAGTGGTTGTTTCCCGTCAAAACATCATCAACGTTAGGCCACCGACAATGATGAGCTTGGGTCGCCTTTATATGAAGCTAGGAGGATTTTGCAATGAATTACTGTACCGCGTCCTATGTAGAGTGCTTCACCGCGGCACATCATGACACATACCTTGACGGCAGGTCCGGATGGGTCCTCATATGACATACATACGGCGTCCTGATGAATAGGCAGACTGTAACATGGTACAGTACTCGCCGTTTGAAATCGAAAATTCACGCGAATAACGCGAATCCTCGTTAATTTCGTGAATTCGTTATAAGTCGGGTCAGAGTGAAGTATTCCAGAAACGGAAAACACCGTTGAACTCAGCTCTTCAAGCGCTACAAGATGGTGCTAAAATATTTTCAGAAAGCTTGATTTCGGAATGCGCCATGCACTCGATTTCATCTCAAAAAGTAGTTGCTCGCATGTGATGTGTATATAATCCCGCTTATGCGGGCTAACCGCTACACACAAAGAAGGGCCTCAAAACTTACCCCAGAATGCGCCACGTACTCAATCTCATCCACTACATTGTGAGATTAGATGAATGTTATTTTCCGAATTCTTAGATCTTCATTTCGTTTTCAAGCGCTTACTGGCTTTACGTGTTCCCTCTGCTCTCAATATCCCATCCTCTGTATATCAAGTGGAATCTTTGAACAGTTCTCAGCAGGCATAGTGGGCCTATTATGTGACATTTTCCATTTTCAGAGGAGATGTTTTGCAGAAAGCTGTGAAGATAGCGAACAATTTCCTTCACTGTCGTAGACTACGGTCACTTGTCTGTAAGGATTATATGGAAACCTTGGTCGCAGGTGAGCGTTTCTTCCGTGGTGTGACCCCAAACATCACCCCTTGTCATGCCTTTGCCCCCTATTACGTGACAAGTCCCATTTTTAGAGGAATGTTTTGTAGAAAGCTGTAAAGGAAGCGAAGAATTTCCTTCACTGTCGTAGACTATGGTCACTTGTCTGTAGGAATTATGTGGAAAACTCGGTCGCAAGTGAGCGTTCCTTCCGTGGTGTGGCCCCAAACATGCCTCCTCGTCATGCCCTTGTGGAAAGTTCAGATTTTTTGCATTTCCAGATGAACTCGCAGACCTGAAATGTGCCCCGTTAGCTTCCCCGTAAAAATGCTATCGAATGATATGCATTACTTCCCCCAGTTGAAACTTTGGTTTTTCACCGTTTTCAGCCTTCCTATTGCCGGATTGGGCACTATCCCACGATTACTGCCCCAAAATCTCAAAGTTTCATTTTTCGTCGAAACTTTGTCTATTGGGGTAATTCGATGCCCTGATTACGAATATGACATTCATTTTTGATGCTGGTGTCATTTGGCGCCATTTGGCGCCGTTTGGCGCCAATTTGGCGCCACGGCTGTTTTCACCAAATCTGCTGAAACTTCGTCATTTGGGGTTATTTGGGGTCCTGATTACGAAAACGACCCGTTTTCTTAGCGCTGGCGCCATTTGGCGCCGTTTGGCGCCAATTTGGCGCCACGGCTGTTTTCACCAAATCCGCTGAAAACGTGTGTATAGGGGTTATTTGTGGTCCTGATCACGAATATAACATCTAGTCTTGACGCGAGGCGCCATGTGGTGTCACAAACAACACTTCACAGTCAAAGCGTACTCTCTAGCCTTTCCAACGATGACCTTTTCCACGGTCTGACAGTCGGCGCTCTGAGAAAGGTGCCTAAGAGTACGCTCTGACTGTGAAGTGTTGTTTGTGACACCACATGGCGCCGGCGTCAAGACTGGATGTATATTCGTGATCAGGACCCCAAATAACCCCTATACACACGTTTTCAGCGGATTTGGTGGAAACAGCCGTAGCGCCAAATTGGCGCCAAACGGCGCCAAATGGCGCCAGCGCTAAAAACGGGTGTCGTTTTCGTAATCAGGACCCCAAATAACCCCAAATGACGAAGTTTCAGCAGATTTGGTGAAAACAGCCGTGGCGCCAAATTGGCGCCAAACGGCGCCAAATGGCGCCAAATGACACCAGCATCAAAAATGAATGTCATATTCGTAATCAGGGCATCGAATTACCCCAATAGACAAAGTTTCGACGAAAAATGAAACTTTGAGATTTTGGGGCAGTAATCGTGGGATAGTGCCCATCCGGCAATAGGGGAAGGCTGAAAACGGTGAAAAACCAAAGTTTCAACTGGGGAAGTAATGCATATCATTCGATAGCATTTTTCACGGGAAGCTAACGGGGCACATTTCAGGTCTGCGAGTTCATCTGGAAATGCAAAAAATCTGAACTTTCCACAAGGGCATGACGAGGAGGCATGTTTGGGGCCACACCACGGAAGGAACGCTCACTTGCGACCGAGTTTTCCACATAATTCCTACAGACAAGTGACCATAGTCTACGACAGTGAAGGAAATTCTTCGCTTCCTTTACAGCTTTCTACAAAACATTCCTCTAAAAATGGGACTTGTCACGTAATAGGGGGCAAAGGCATGACAAGGGGTGATGTTTGGGGTCACACCACGGAAGAAACGCTCACCTGCGACCAAGGTTTCCATATAATCCTTACAGACAAGTGACCGTAGTCTACGACAGTGAAGGAAATTGTTCGCTATCTTCACAGCTTTCTGCAAAACATCTCCTCTGAAAATGGAAAATGTCACATAATAGGCCCACTATGCCTGCTGAGAACTGTTCAAAGATTCCACTTGATATACAGAGGATGGGATATTGAGAGCAGAGGGAACACGTAAAGCCAGTAAGCGCTTGAAAACGAAATGAAGATCTAAGAATTCGGAAAATAACATTCATCTAATCTCACAATGTAGTGGATGAGATTGAGTACGTGGCGCATTCTGGGGTAAGTTTTGAGGCCCTTCTTTGTGTGTAGCGGTTAGCCCGCATAAGCGGGATTATATACACATCACATGCGAGCAACTACTTTTGAGATGAAATCGAGTGCATGGCGCATTCCGAAATCAAGCTTTCTGAAAATATTTTAGCACCATCTTGTAGCGCTTGAAGAGCTGAGTTCAACGGTGTTTTCCGTTTCTGGAATACTTCACTCTGACCCGACTTATAACGAATTCACGAAATTAACGAGGATTCGCGTTATTCGCGTGAATTTTCGATTTCAAACGGCGAGTACTGTACACCACAACATCAATCGAAGTTATTGCCGTATTGTTATGGCTTAAACCTTGGCGGGGCCTTATTAGTCTCTTCGGTTAAATTCTTCGCAAGGTTATTCTTGACTTAGTTACGGCTGACTTTTTCGAAGGATCGCTTTCTTCATAGCCCGAAATTGTCGAAGGGGCTCCTTAGTATCCAACCATACGCCTTCACTACCCGATTGAATACGAGACCATAAAGCCATCACCCATAATCGTTTGAAGTCACCAATAGCCCGGAACCGGACAAAGTATGAATACGACTTATACAATTAAAGGAATCTTGCGCGGAAAATTCTTGCACTCTTTCCTAACATGAATATGTCAGTTGTGATCACTGGAAATAGCACACAAAGTTTCACGCATGAAGATTCGGTTTCTGAAGAGAAACAAACGTACAAAAACTACACGTTATGGACCATCGAAGGACCAGGAGGCAGAGCCAGGCGAGGCATGGAAAGAAGACGGCGTTTGGCCGGCTACGTACCAGGCGACGCAATGAGAGAATCGGGTTAAAGCGCGCGATTTCGGAGAGTGGAGACAAATCGATCGATGGAATAGGATGGAGTAGAAGTGTAAGATGTGAATGCAACGAAGCAGAAGGCCAGAAAGAGCTTCTAGTGAATGCACTCCAAGAACCAAGTTTGAGCATCCCCGTCGCCAGCATTCGTGAAAGACGTCCGTGGGCAATTCGAACGCGTAGCAGCCTTTTCGAGTTTTCGAATTTCTAATCAAAACGAAAGCAATACTTCAGTTCTTTTCACTATTATCGTGGATAATGAGTCTCAAGCCAGTGATTTATGGCTGAAATAGAATCATGATTTTTCCGCGCAAGATTCCTTTAAGCATCACTGTTTGGAGAGCCACTCTAGGATACGGTCTTGGCTCCCGCTTGTTTATGAGACCTTTTTCCCCCAGTCAATTCTTGGACGAAAGCATGTGCCTGGAGATTAGTTTCAAAAGCTTCAAAACGTACAAGATTCTCATGTGTTTTCATCTCAAAAACAAAATTTGAAAAGTAGGCACCACCACTGCCATGTGGTTCCATTAGTTAAAGAAGGATTCCATGATAAGGACGAAGGTCGAAGAAAGCGAAACCATTCGACCGAGTTGGTGAGCAGGGTCAATCCTACGTTGTTACTAGTAACAACGGGGGGTCGTACCTGGTTGAGTTGTAGGGGGGGGGGGGGTCGTATCCGCTTCAGTCGCGTGAAAGTACATGTGAGTTTGTGGTGAAAGTGGAGTTTTCACGAGTAGTAGGCTAGGTGAGTTGGGAGCGCAGCGCGGAGAAAAATTCGCCGTTCCGCTCGACGGCATTTTTGGAGGAAAAAGTGGGCGGAGTTTGGTGGGTTGAGTGGTACCAGAATTAAATACTATAGAGAGGAATGGTGGTCGAGGGTCGAAAAGGGGGTCGTACCAAGTCCACCTTGGGGGAGGGGGGTCGTAAAAATTTTTGAAAAAGTAACAACGATAGGACTGACCCTGGTGGAGAGACAGGCGGAGCTCCTAAATATGCAGGAAGACATGCAATCCGCATCGAAGGAGAAGGAGAAGGAGAGGAGAGCAGCGCCCGGGCGATCTAGCATGGTTTTCCCCGCGGCGCTAATGCTACTAGAGCGCAATACGCCCCTCTCGCTGTTTGGCCTCTAGAGATGGTTAGCGTTCAAAGGGGCATCACCAATGAGGGTCGCATCACTGCACAAATTCAAGGCAAGAAGAGAACAGTTATTTCTCGTTTTAGCACTTTCTCTTTATTTTTTCTTCTTTCGTGCATCACTGACCATCTCTAGTAGGTTGTTTCTGGGCTGCCTATTCATCGTAGAATCTGTCTTCAATCCGCTACATTAGGATATCAGTGAACTTTTTCCGGATTGGTAATTGGTGTAGTGAATAATTAGGCGACAAAATCTCTAATTTCTACTTCTCAGCAACTTAATGCTACTGCTGTCTGATTCTCGCACAACCCTTTAAGACCAACACCGTTCGAAAGCCGAAGTGCCCCTCTACCGCCACCATGGCCTCTTCAATTCAAAAAATATCACTGCCTTTTTAGCCTTTTGATCTTCACACTTCATCCCCCCAAAAACTCAAGTACGACCCCACTAGCTTGAAGCGTGCAGCCATGCAGATGGCTCACACAGAACTGGGAAATCTCCCTTTCGAACAAGTGATCACTTGTGGCATTCAAACCTTGCAGTACAGAAAGACTATTTGACCTTTTGAAGACTTAGAGGATATGCGGCTCGTCATAAAACGGATATCTGCTCCCTGAATGCACCAAACCATCTTCATATGAATTTTCGACGCATAACACTATCGGATTCTTCTGTTTCATATTTCTACTAAGCGATCATCTATCCGACGCTATACGAACATTCTTGAATTTTCGTCAGCAAGCGAAAGCAATGTTAAATTCGTCGTGGTACCATATTTACTGGCTATCCTTAACCCATAACGGACGGCCAGTGTATTTTTCGCGTGCGCCACCATGTGGCGCACGCCGCCACCCAGGGTAGGGTTTATGTAGGCTTATGTGAACAGCAGGGGTAAGACGGGGCTAAAGTAGGTGTCGGAGTCTCATCATCCGAAAAAAGAGATTTCCGTTGACGACAAGTTCGTAGCCCGCCTTTCCGCTCTAAAACTAGGGTGCAAAGAATGAATGGAAGCTGTAGGTGACATTATCGAAAAATGCGAAACAACAACCCCGAGCAAGGATGTGGCTATATTTAGGGGAAGGGGTCTCGGGACGTGCGAACCATGGGTAAGCCACCCATCAAATAATAACTTATGTAAATTAAGACAAAATGTATGTAAAATTTATTGTAGGTTTGTCAAAAATCCAGCCGTCCAGGTCCTGGGAAGATATGTTATTCCACATTGCTGAGAGTATATATGGGTATATTAAGATTGCTAGAAACATTCCAAAAACAAAAGAAATAGTCGTGCGCCACCTTGTGGCGCACGCCGTCCGTTATGGGTTAAAGGAAGTTCGTAAAATAATCGCAATCCTCCGCCTTCAAGGCTCGTTCTTACCGGGATTCTACTCAGATGCGCAACGAACAATGGCTGCACGAATCACATAGCGCGCGGTTAGGCTAACAAGAGGTCGTTCAGGGTGTGATTGATTATGCTATACGGTTCCCTAGTTCGATTCCTCGTGGTGACAAGTTTTTGCATTTCGAGTTGACGTTTCCAAATTCGCGCAAAATGGAGTTAGCATGAATAATTAGTACCAAATTCATGATTAGGAACGTCAGTAACCCTTACAAATAGACTTTGATTGAAAAACTGGTGAAAAAGGTGTGACTAGGGACCCCCCTTTTCTGGTATTCAGAGGGCCGTTCTCTTCCATCTATATCGCCGCAGGCTGCGGCAATGTACTGGAATAGGTCATCCTTACATCGATAGCGTCGCGCTGCCTTCTCAGTTCTGCTCACACTCAGATTCTGGAGTGCACAGCTACAGATTTCCTTGAGCGCCGAAAAGTGGCAGCACTTATTGCGATAAAGAATCAGGGGCGGATAAAGCCAATGTCTGGCTAATCAGCTGCTGAAGGGAAAGGTAAAGAAATCAAAGCATAATCCTAGCGGAGTTTGCCCGCCGAAAAGGCTCTCGTTGCTAGCGAAGGCTGAAATAGTATAGCGCAAGTGGCGCTGCTTACCGCCAGCGGTTCTTGAATCGACCCCTGGGTCGTGCGTTGTACGGGCCAATCCAATCCTTCCATTCCTCCGGGGTCAATTTATTGGTAGCAAACTCGTCTAGGAGGGCAAAAACACTGAATTGCACATCGGCTGGCCCTCGCAGGTTATTGTAGTGATGTATGGATCATCGCATTTAAACCCTCTAC
>MU871355.1:0-15651 GCA_036418205.1 Ostertagia ostertagi
AGTAAGGCAGGGCAATGGTTGATCTCACATTGTGTGATTCTGAGTAGATATTAGCACCAGCTTTAAAATATCACGGCACCGATTAGAAAGAGGGAAGCATTCGGCATTGATCAATCAATCTTATGTTGGGATGCGCCACGCATTCCAACATAAGATTGATTGATTCATTTTCATTTTTTTCATCTTCATTTTCATTCGTAGTGGCATTTTGACCGTGGTTTGGCACATACAATCTGTTACCCGCCCTGAGCGTCTGATCTACCATCTATCTGACCCCGGAATGATGAAAGGCTTGGTTAGCTGGGATGGTTCACGGGTCCATAATCTGACCCTTGGACCGCCCACATGGTAGGCGTTTTCATTTGCCACCACGTCACTTCCGCCCTAAGATTGTTGACTATGAGTGATATATAAGCTGCATTTATAACTACAAAAACAAGATCTTCGCCATTTAGCACGAGCTGGGAAGGGCTCAATGGCTGACAGCGCCCTAAGATTCAAGTGCGCCCTAACCACACGCGCTTTCTATTCATGTTTTGCTCATCGGTTCGTGGTAGAGGTTCGCTTGAAAAAGAAACAAGCCATTCTGAGGTATCCGCCACCAAAATGCGTGCTTTCTTTCTTTTGAACGCAAGCATAAAATGGCCGTTGATAAGTTAGACACGGATTTGAATTCTTGATTCCGAACGGAAGTCATGTGCGCGGCGCACCCCAGCCGTCGGCATCAACTTCTGACTTAGTTGCTACGATTACACCGTAAGACATTAAATGCGCTCCAAATCGGTCTGCTGGATAAAACATATAGGTGAAACTTAGGGTAAGATTCGGGGACGGCTTAACCTGCTAATCACCTAGGTTTACTATGCCTTGTTCTTTGAGTCTTATATGTCACCTGCGATGAGCTAATGAACTAAACTGGGTAGAAAGTCTCCCAAACTGGGAAGAAAACTCTCAAGCACCACTAGTCAGATGGAAAAACTCTCATGTTCTTATAGAATATAAAATTTAATAGGGCTGAAAAGTAGGATATGAACTCGTACTCTTACTGCTTCCCTAGCTGACCTGCTTGGTGGCGTGGTGGAGCAACATGAGACAAAAAGCAGAAAGGATCTTTGCGTCTGAGAAGAACTCGTCTGGGTTAAGTATCAATCAGTGGCAACAATTCGAAAAATGCGATTGTGCGATTACAATCGCCGATACGCATGAGCAGATTCTATCGGGCCTAATTAATTCATATGTGGACCAAGGTGTGACCACACCTTGAATTATGATCTGAAAAACTTAAAATCTCGCTGAAGAGCCCCTCTGAATTGATACCAGAAAAAACTGGAGCCCAAAGATTGGCCTAATGGGGGGGCAAAACGCTACAATTTCGGTTTCAGATTACCAGTAAATAGGGTTCAATAGTTGTTTGCTCAGGATTGTTGTGAAAATAGAAGACCCTGATACTCGAGGACGAAAGTTTCTTTGAACCACTGGTTAAGATAATCCATTTCTCTCAGCTTCCTTGAAACTAGGACTTCTCGAGGTCATTCATACTACTAACAGCAGAGGAAGGTAGGTATCGTTTTGCTTCTGCGGTTGTGGCAGTGTGTTTGGAGACGGCGATAACGGTTCTATCTAATAGTAAGGTTATCACAAATAATACATGTAATTATCATGTAAAAGACTTCCCTGACAACAAAGCATCCTTTAAAAAGTGCTTACGCACGCACCATCAAATTAACTACTCAATACTATACAAATCATTGCACGAATCATTGCGTAAACATGGATTTTCCGGCTGAAACTTGACCCATAAAGCATCACGGATTTACGGCTGTTATTGTTCCTATCAAATAGGGATTGAAGACGCCAGCCGCCATCGAGTCCAAGACAAAGAGAGATCGTCGAAAGAATGGACCGGTGCCTCACTGATAACAACGAAAACACGTACGATAACAGACATCCGTCGTCAAAGAAGATTGTGAAATTGTAGGTAGACACGACAATCGCTCATGAAATCGTTAAGGAGGCAGGTCCTGTGACTATTAACTGTCCAGTGGACATGGGTTGTAATAAGGAGGGATTTGCACTTTACTGAATTGGTTTAATCGCATTCCCATGCATATCGACAAAGACTCCCAGTTGAAATTGCGGGCATGTATGCTATACGAAGTTATTACGATTTTCTGATTGATCTCTACTTTCTGAAATTCCCTAACACGTCGTGAAGATTGCTTAAAAAATACGTACTTTTTCGAAAAACCTGAAGTCTGACCGAGTTTTTTGCCTACTCTTCGGGAACCCAACTGAAAGATCTTTTACACATACCGCCTCGCCGGAAATATATACCCGGTTTAAGATACTTCTCTCGTAAGTTCACTTAGACTGGTTAGATGCGCGTCAAATGCGTACTATAAGTTTTTGCAGATTGAAGCAAACAACGTCATAGGACCCATCCGAGGTCATCAACAATCATCAATAAAACCACTCAAAGGGTGGTATGGACACCACCTTGCTCATCTTACCCCGTAATACAGAGGTACTCTTTGATCGCAGCACATATGATCAAGCATAAGTAAACGCTCATTTTAGTTGATCTTTTGATAAAGAACTGTGATGTATACATTCCGCAAACTACGCCCGCATTCCTTTATCCACTTTCTGCCACAGGTCTATCCCCCTGGAGCTACTTCACTCTAAAGTCCTATACGAAGGTGCATATTTCCCTGGTCCAGGACTGTTTCCTTGAACCATATCAGGCGTGAAAGCATCTCAGGGTTTTTTCCACATTACCCCGATACTTACCGTCTACGTCCAGAGTCCTCTACCGTTCATGATCGGCCCATCCACCTTACTGTCGAAGAACAATGCATGCCTCACCTCCCTAACGGCATTTTCAAACTCACTTCATCATATTTTCTTCATATGCGATCTGCAGTAGCGCAAACTTGAAGGGGGATTCTATGATAACGGCAGAGGTGGAAGAAAGAGAAACATACCAAGTTGAATCAGGCTTGTCCTTTAAGAGTAGGCGCCGCGCACGCCAACCCTCTCCCGCGTCTGACTACATCGTAGCAAGAAGTACATGTTAACGAGCGGAGCAAGCATCATTGCGGAAATCAAACGCAAAAAATAACCCTTCTCAGATTCTGGGCCGTTTCTCATGATTTTTCTTCCTTCCGTATCACTGACCGCCGCTGCGTTGGTTTTTTCATCCCAAACTCCGCCTTCAACACCCGAACTTTCCAAAGTTCTGGTCTTCCCCCCCCCCCCCACGATAGGCACACACACATGAGGTGCAGGCATGCCAAAAGTATTGAAGCTTTGAAATGTTTGCGCTGAAAGCAGCATAGCCTACCCTTTGGCACAGAAGTTAGCTAGATTCGTTTTTCCTGCAGTTGAGACCGCCGCGGAGTAACTGTCTGCCTGCCAGTCACGCTCATACCGTTTGCAAAACGTCCTTGATAATTTATTGAACTAACAAGCTGTAATAAGATCTTCACAGTTTACACGCGGCCAAGTTAACACCTCAAAGCGACTTTAGAAGGAATGATTCTTCAATCTTAAGATTTTCCACCCAGAAGTTCTGGCTAAGTCGAAGTTGCTGACGTTCCTGCATTGTCAGTGATAAGCACAACAAAAAATCAATATTTCTTTAATTCACCAAACAAGTGCAGTACACACATCAATAAAACATCTTACGCTGAGGAATCGTGGTTGATAAAAGTTCCTCCTCCAGCGTAACAATACGCACCACAAATAGGACTGCCCCAGAACTTCTTTTTTACAGGATAGGCTTGTGGTAAAACCGATAATTTGGAAAGAGAAAACTTCTGATAACCTCAGGCCAATCTCCGGTGGAAGCTGATGTGAAGCTTCACATACATCAGTAACTCTACCTGACTCTTAGCGGACTCATCATTTTCAGCAAACCTTTTTAAGTAAGGACTCAAGGTTGCTAGCATATAAGTCATAGCGCTGAGAGACACTAAACTCTGAATTCGCACAATTTCCCATTGCCTTTCAAGCTTATGTCAAGCTACAAGTAATCGCGACGATCTAGCTTCATAACATTAGTATTTTACACGAATTGTTAAATAGAAAAGGTGACATGCAAATAGAAAGCGTTCAACAAAAGTTGGCCAAAAATGACTAGTTTTTACAAAATAGCCTTCAGTTTCAGTAGAGATGGCTGAGAGAAGAGGTGTGTGATTCGTTTGATGGAGCGCCCAAAGACGCAGTTCGTAGAATTCATAGGATTGTCTACCGCCCTCACCGCACTCGTCATGCATCATTCCTGTACGCCCATTGAGTGGTATCGGACTGCTTTGAGTGGAATTGTCTGGGACCTAAAAACGTTGTTCATTGTCTAGCTGGGCAGGTTGATGCTCAAACGCAGTTCACATTCCAGTGATTTATCGATCCTGGAAGGAATTCGAGAGAATGATCTGAAGAAAGGTAAAGTGGGAAACCTTACTGCGATCAATGCTCGTCATTTTATAGTACTTCGTTGAGAATACCGCAGAAAAGGAATTGAACCGCGGCCAAGACCAGGGTCAAACGTGGCGTTCGCACTTTTCAAAAATTTTGCGATTTTCTACCCTTAATTTTCCCCCTTCTAACTCCTCGACTGCCACCGCTCCATGATGGCAGTTTCTATTGATTCTGAAAACAGTCGACACAGCCCTGCTCAGCTCACAATCAGCCTTTTCCTGCAAAACGGAGAACGAGCGGGAAGATATCATGAAAGCGGGCGCAGCAGATCCATTCGAAATTGCCTAATTCCGCTAATTTCGTAAAAACTTGTCCACTAAATTCTTCAAATCCCGTTAGACCAACCTGTCCCGTCCTCCGTTAACCTCCGTTTCCACTATACACACCTTGCTAATATATAGCAAAATTCACCTCCCCCTCCCGAAATCACAAATGCGACCCCCTCCTTTCGAAGAGTGCAAATGGACTACTATTGAATCTAGCCAAGATTCCTTTTGCAGTGAGGGACTTTTGCAGGACTCAGAAAACATTTGAGTGTTTTAATCAAAATCATAAAAGCAATAAATATAATTATAAATATAATCAATCAAAATTGAAGCAATACAAAATTTGTAAATATTATCACGGATATTAATAAAAGATTCAGTGGGATATTTCAAATTATGATAAGATGTGCTATTATGTTATAATATAGGTGTCTTCAGTAGTCCAGCTCAAGGGTACACCAACCTCTACAACAATATAGTAGTGGCTAGCGGCTCTACCTATGAGCCTGCATTTTCGAAGAGATAACAATATTAAAGGGTAATAATGGAGAAGTGGTACTGGTTACCACGCCCAGTGGAGTCGGATTCACTCAAAAAAGAGTATTTTATCAACGCTGTACTCCTCCATTCTTTATTCAATTCTACTAATCAGCTTTTAAGATCTCGAATGAAGCAGCTTAAATTATCTGCCTCTGATTATCACTTTCTGCAAGATAAAGTAAGAATTAGTTTTCACCTTATTTACTATATCTTCTGTTCACTGGCTGCTTAAGCGTACTCAGTTAACCCATAACGGACGCCAGTGTATTTTTTGGCGCACGCCGCCACCCAGGGTAGGGTTTATGTAGGCTTATGTGAACAGCAGGGGTAAGACGGGGCTAAAGTAGGTGTCGGAGTCTCATCATCCGAAAAAAGAGATTTCCGTTGACGACAAGTTCGTAACCCGCCTTTCCGCTCTAAAACTAGGGTGCAAAGAATGAATGGAAGCTGTAGGTGAGGATGTGGCTATATTTAGGGGAAGGGGTCTCGGGACGTGCGAACCATGGGTAAGCCACCCATCAAATAGTAAACTTATGTAAATTAAGACAAAATGTATGTAAAATTTATTGTAGGTTTGTCAAAAATCCAGCCGTCCAGGTCCTGGGAAGATATGTTATTCCACATTGCTGAGAGTATATATGGGTATATTAAGATTGCTAGAAACATTCCAAAAACAAAAGAAATAGTCGTGCGCCACCATTGTGGCGCACGCCGTCCGTTATGGGTTAAAGAGATAAATCAAAAACTCAAAGAAAAACGCTGTGGGTAAAAAAAATCAGGTGGGAGTAAGTTGGGGAAACGAAACCTGAAGCAGAAGAAAAAAGAAGGAAAACTTGAACATCAGAAAAAGTGGAAGGTAAAACGTGTGGGCGCCCCAGAATGCTACGAAGCTTCACAAGAACACTAGATTATAAATAAAACTTTCGCCCCATGTGGGACTCGAACCCACACCCATCGCCTATGGGGCAAAAGCGCTACCGGTTGCACTACCGGGACACCGCTTCTTTCTTTTCCCTCGGCTGCCTCTTCTTTTCCCTCTCTAACTCAACTTTCGGAGCTCTTTCCCTAGCAGACCCACCAAAGCATGGAAGATTTCTGCACTTCGACGATTTGACGAGAAATTAAGAGAAAGAAAAGCATACTCTTCTGGAATTATTCGAAATCGTTCTTCAGTAGCTTTAGGGCGAAGAAGAAAAGTGAAAGTAGAGGTGTTGCTGACAACCTACACGTTACGTGGATGAAATGACCATGGCTAGTTGCTGCCCTTTACGTGGAACTTTTTTTTCACATTTCAAGGTCCTATCAAACACAAACTGCACTCGACTAAGATACAGCTAAGATTTGCTACGAATGGCCAACATTCACTGCGAATCGTTCTTTGCTAGTCAGTTTTCTTCACACAATCCACAAAGAGTAATGGACAATGCCTGGATATGCTATGGTTAGCAACATTGATTAGTCCATTTCGATTGAGCCACGCATCCTACTTACATCCAAGATCGCAGCTGCTTTTAGAAAGTCTTTGAAGAAAGTGCTGAGAGAGCTTGTGCGGAAACTGATCCAGTTTTCGACCCATCGCCATGCGTACGGTAAAAGGCAGCTCTTGTCCCTATCCCAACGCTGCCCAGACCTACTCTTTCTACTCTATACAATAATCATTTGGTGTGTCAATTTGTATGTTGGTCAATATTTCTTGCTTTTGTCTGGAAAATCATGGGAGACGATGGAATACACCAAGAAAACTGTGGAAACCATAAGACCACAAACATATTGAAAGGACTACAGCGGAGAGCGTGTCGCGTACGCGTCGAAAATGTCCCGGCTACTGTTGGGAAAAACGCTGAGTAACAGGAGAGGAGGACAGTATCTGAGAACACAAACGTGCGCTGAGGTGAAGATCATTCCAGTGAGAACATAAAAGAAAAGACTGACCCACAGAAACAAAGTATGGTGTGTAGAGATGAATATGTTTAGCCTTAGAAGAAGGGTCATTTTGATAAGTCAAAAGTCCGTCGAGTATTCCTTGTTTGAAGGACTTTCTAGAGCTAATCCAACACTCATTTATTCCAAAACTGTTACCAAAGGCCAACAAACATTCAGTTTTGAAGTGTGCGAGGAAGTCCGATGGCTTGCTGCAGCTTTTCCACAAGATCGAGGGAATTTCGGACCGCATGCACCGATATGGGTGATTGTTGAGGGATCATCCTGATAGATGGATCAGTACCTTTATAATTTTTAAAAATGCCGCAGTTGCTATCGATACTAATTCAAAAGCTAGCTGTTAGTCGTAATTTCACACATGCTGTGGGTTGGAATATGATATCGTAGTTCTTTTAGAATATAGATTCAATCAAGTATTACCTCAAAAACCATCAGCCAATCACTTTGGAATGCTTTTCCCGTCCTATAGTAGCATGTTCGTCACTTTCTTCAATATTACATTGTACTCAGACATAGCGCTTAAAATTTAAAAAAAAAAACCTAGGAAATGCAACTGCAGAAATAAGGCATTCCCGGCAGCGGTTTTCTATGATTCACATGAAGAAGTAATTTGCCAATAATGGAATTTATTCAGAATCATCGTTATAATCACACCTGAGGCTTTAGAAGGTCCTACTTTCCGCTCAATTTCAAACCCTACTCATACCGTACAAATCGAGAATAATGAGTACTTCGGAAACGGGCCCAATACATTTTCGCCCAAAATTCAGTGATTTCCTGTGAAATGGAAACAAATTCTTGACAATAATGACGAGAGAATATCGGTGAATCATCTTTTTTTTTCATTTTTGTTCTTAAAGCGTTGTTCTTGCATGAAGGACTAAAATATTATGTTACAAATCCTCTTCACGATAACCATTAACACTCACTTTATTACGGGACATGTCGTCAGATGACGGCTTGTTTTTTTTTTTTTTTTTTTTTTTTTTTTTTTTTTTTTTTTTTTTTTTTTTTTTTTTTTTTTTTTTTAAATAAATTTTCGTTATATTTAAGCGTTTTTTAACGCTTCTTTACAGAGGGTAACTTCAAACAGATGGGAGACGCTTTAGCTAAATAAATAGGACGTCCATGGTTCATCTTCATGAATAGCTGTCGAAATAAATCAATCAAGTTTTTTCACTATGTCAAACAAGCTTTGAGCGAAAGTCAAATATCGCGGATTGACTCATTGACCTGTTTTATTTGGCTGCCTGCCAACGAGGGACTAAAACATCCCCGCAAAGAAAAAAAAGAAGATATACATTCCAGAAAACCTTAAGATGAGAATTTCCGCAACAAAGTTACACTCGAATTGCGATTTCGTCGATGGCGCATTTCAGACATTCTACCACGGGAGGCCATAAACGCTCACATAGGCCGAGAGTGAAAATAAGAGAGACATCCACTAGGACAACGCAATGATTGCGGTGAAGGGGACGAGACAATGAAAGTGCAATGCTGATCGAGATAAGAGGATGAAGAATAGGAAATCTTGGGTGGAGTGCGGTTGCGAAGTAGTGGTGTTAAAAAAGAATGAACGGCGAGGGAGGAATGGTAAAACAAGCCAAGAATTCAGTGGAAAAATTAGCTTTCATATTTTTTTCAGGCAAGTTTTAATTGCAAGAGTTTACCGTCATTTCTAAGACTAGAAGGGTTATATAAATATAATAAACTGGGGTTTAAAAAAATTATCAGCAAGTAAAGATGTCAAATTTCTGCTCCACGTAAAAATACAAAAAAAAACATAATCGGCTTGTTTTTGTTTTATGCGTGGAGTTGACACGTCCAGAAAGAACAAACAATAAGAAACACTGCTTATTGTTAGTCAGGAGGACGGTAGCCCTATTACACTCACGGTAACTATTGATACTACAGTACAAAAATACTGCCCTGCATTCATACATAGAGCCAGCAAAAGGAAAGTTTAGCTCATTATCCGCTATGGGGACCAGGGAGAACCTCTTGAAACCTTGTTGATAGCTATTGATAAAAACAAACTATGGAAGGTTACTTTCGGAAACATGCTAAAAAGTAAAACAAAAGATAGAAGGCGATGAAGGAATTTGAAAAAGTGCGCAAGGTCTTTTGGAAAGTGAAACCCTGTAAGTGAAGCCAATAGCTTTACATAAAAAAAAGCGAATGTCTGGAAGGAAGGCAGTCAGGGGCTGAGTGGATAGGTATTTATTGACCGACCAGATTTCTCGAAATTAATTTTTTGTATGCATAGAGGTAATGGGCGGAAGTGGTGTAGTGACAAGTGGCGCGCTTACCACGCGAGCGGTCCGGGGATCAAATCCTGGGTCGTGAGTCGCCCGGGCCAACCAAGCCTTCCATCCCTCCGGGGTCGGTTAATTGGTACCAGACTTGTCTGGGAGGATAAAAACACTGACTTGAACATCGGCTGGCCCCCGCAAGTCATTGTATAGGCCACATCGCATTCAAACGCCACTGCGAATGTACAAATGGAAGTAGAATGCGTGCCGCATCCCAAAAAGGGATTGATCAACGGCAAATGCTTTATCCTTTATCCTTTTATAAGGTAAGAGCATGGGAATTTTAAAACCGTAGTTTATTTTCCCTGAGCGGCCTTTGAATACTAAAAAAGGGGTGATGAAGTGGTCCGTGGTTCGAATCCTCGCAGTGACAATTTTTTTGCATTTTGTGTTGGCGTTTCAAAATTCGCGAAAATAGCGTCGGTGTAAACAGCTTATGTCGTATCTATAATTAGGACCATCAGCAACCTTCATATAGGTTTTGGCCGGAAAGCTAGTGAGGAAAGTTAAGAACGTTAACGAACTTTCTTAGAACTTTTCCAAAGAAGGAGATTTTCTTCACTCCTTTTTTGGCCATTCAGAGGGTAGCTCAGAGAGGCCATGAACGCCAATGAATCACAGTCCTTGCTTCCCATGCAGCACTCTCTATATGCATCAAAAACGTTTCAAGAGAAGTGGGCAATGTTCTTCGAGACCTCCCTAGTGAGATGCACGAATAAGAGTAAAAAAGAGACCACAGAAACAATCATCCAAGTGAGGCGATCGTTGAGCGAACAATTCCAAAAAGAGGAAGCGTGTTCGGTTCTCATGATGTTTCGCCTTATTGCCCCGAACCATAATTCCATCGTCGATCAAAGGCTTCAGGAATTTTGTTTAAGGGGATCATGGACTGAGGGCAGCGAGTAATGGACGCACATGAAGGTGAGAGCGGGTGTCGGCTCGTGAAACCACCTTACCCTTCTCCCAAAAAATGCCTGATTTATGCAAATTTTTCTCCCAATGTGAGAACCGAGTCTGAACCTCCTGCTTCGTAGATTACAATTTTCGCCTGAATCGAAACGTTTTGTTCTAACCCACTAATGTTGTTAAAATTTTCGTTTTGTCGGCTGCAACCGACAACGGTAAGCTACTAAATCAAGAACACGTCCTAATTAAAGGAATCTTCCACGGAAAAAGCTCCGCCCTCATTACCACAGAAAACGATACCTTAAAGGAATCTTCCACGGAAAGAGTGATCATTTTGTCTTGTGTGTAGGATTAGTATTATCGAAACTAACGCTATGTTCCGTTCTTTTTGCTATGCTCATGAGGCTAGGGGCCTAAGGTATCGTTTTTCTGTGGTAATGGAGGCGGAGCTTTTTCCGTGGAAGATTCCTTTAATAATCTTACCATTGCTTGAGCAGATGTGGGTAAAAATTTTGATATTTCAAGCTTCGGAATACCATTAAAGTGTTGTTTCCCAGTACGATTGTCATAATGCCCAACCTTCCGCGAGCTTCTTCTGGCGTGATGTGGGAGCATTATATTGCATTTTTGTCTGATCGGGAAGTAGCATATCTTTTTTCATCTCAAAAGATAAAGTTCGATAAGCAGTCTAACGTGATGTCACTATCGGACTCGAGGATCAAAAGTGGCTCATGCACTCGGGCAGAGCCGACCATTGGCATTTACCTCTTCTCGTCCCTGCCTCGGGTTCTTCACGGTCCTTTTCCTCTGTAGGGCCTCATCTAAAGAAGAGCGACGCGCTCCAGACGACTGCGAGAGTCGCAACCCTGAGTTTTCTCTGGCGATGGTGGTTCCAGGTAGGAAAATATCAAGCGATGAGCTTCTAGTAGGGCAAATGTCACAGTCCCTGCATAAACACAAAATGCAATAGTTGGCAGATATTTTATTGAGCCTTTTGATCACCGAGCGAACCTATTGGACCACGTCGCACAGCGACACGCTCGATTCTGGTTTTGATTCTGATTCTGTATAGAAATGCTAGGCTTTCGCGCGTTCCGAGAACACAAACTTGAAGAGTTTCATGGAGAGCTTCCTGTGTGACAAAGCAGTCGCTGAGAGTTTTTTTAGGAAATCGAATGACGTTCCTGATTTCATTTCCTGCTTGTTCACGTCTTCTCTATCAGTCATGATGACGGAGTTGTCCAGGAATTGCTTGCGCATATTTTCTTCTCGCATTATGACGTCAGCTTTGGTGTTTACCACATCTGCTCCTAACTAAGTGAATTTTGAACATCCCTTTCCTAAGACCGCTAGTTTTGCCACCAGAAATTTTCGTTTTGACACAGCAGTAAATTAAAGGTCACATCTTCCCTACCACGTGCGACTTAAGAAAGCGCTTTTTATTTGGAAGGCCATTGAAGCACAAATAACTATCAACCGTATTTCACACTCTATTCGAGTGTGATTTCCACTTGGAATGGTTTTTAAAATTCACAGCTTTTTCAACCATCCCATCTTCACTCGTATGTTCTCCATTACCGCTGGAGGATTTCTTGAATCTTTTTCATTCGACCTATGTTCCTATTTCATTTCCGAAAATTTGTCCGAAACCTCGATAAACGTAAGCGAATTCTGAAACATATACTCGCATCCCGCGCCAAAATTCTCCATGTATGATAAATACTGATAACGATAGTACATCCAATTCCTATTCCTACACCATTGGAGTCAAATTTATTCAGTGGGTGGTAATAGAAAGTGGCTTAAATTTTATCACACGGCGGTGCATCAAGATCGCGATCCGCACGCATCAAACCTGGACCGGAATCATAAATCCTCCCCTAACGATTGGGGGGGCCAAAACAATTTGAATTCAATTCGTTTTCAAATGATATATTTCCGTCCGTTTCTCCAGTATGCATACTTTGACCTAACATAAAGTGATAAAAAGGATCAAAGCATTTGCATAGATAAAATCATAAATGCATGTGGTAGTGGGTTTGAATGCGATGTGGCCTATACAATGACTTGCGGGGCCAGCCGATGTCAGTGTTTTTTATCCTCCCAGACAAGTCTGGTACCAATTAACCGACCCCGGAGGGATGGAAGGCTTGGTTGGCCCGGGCGACTCACGACCCAGGATTTGATCCCCGGACCGCTCGCGTGGTAAGCGCGCCACTTGCCACTACACCACTTCCACTTCGTTCCCCCCCCGCTTTTGGCCTACATACATCAACCATTTAATGTAATGGCCCTTCCATTCAGGAAGACAATTTTCACTTGGGCAGACAAAAAAAAATTTAAGAGGAGTTTCGTCCATTTTTTCCCATACGCCTTCGGGAGGCTGAATCGCGGCTCCTGGGTCCGAAGCGCGCTGAGCCTCCGCCAATAGAGTCGGTCAAATAGTACCAAAATAGTATCAGACTTCCGGGGAGGCTGACTTGTACATCGACCGACTACAGCAAGTAATTATATAGGCCGTATTCGAAGTGCCACCATGATTCTGAAAGGATTGGAATGCGTGGCGCATCCCAAACCGATGATGAGGCCAGATTTAATCTGCGCTGTGTCACCGAGTCACTAAGCAAGCAAGCTCCTTGCTTACGAGCAATCCAAACGAAAGTCGCATATGACTGAAAGGCTCCGAATGGATTGTTTTTGCGGGAGTTTGCTTTTCACGATAACTTCATCACCATTGTCTTAAAAGGGTCTGGAGTGATCGAGATGTAGTTTGCCATTTTGGAATATAGGTACACCTATGAAGATGTACACTCCCGTAGCTTTTCCACACGACCCCTCACATCATTGTGCCCTCTCTGGGTGGTATAAGGATCGTATGAAAGATCTTCTGGAAGAGGAATGTTTGTGGTAGAACACTCAAGTCAGCAAGTCACAGCGGCTGGCTCTGCAACGAAGCTGCTGAACTTACATCAGTGCACTCTGTTTTGGGTATTGGCAGACTCCACTAAAGCATGCATTCAAATAGCTCAACATTTCTGAAAAAGCTCGGGTGCGTAGCACATCCCAAACAAGTTCATTCTCCCTGGATTTTTGTCCATTTATTTGTTTTTTATTGGTATTTCAGCGCGTTTATTGCAAAATTCGCGCAAGAGAGGACAGATTTAGTCATAAGGTGAGAACATATTTGCGAACATAAATTCGATATTTAACGCGTTTTCGGTTTGTTTACAAGGTCACAGCGATTAGTTGGAAAACAAATACGAACAACTTTCCTGCTCTTTCTTCGCCTAGTCAAGCTCAGTCGTCGCTTTTTTTGTGTGCTTTCGTTTCCTTTCTCAGAATTTTGATTACTCAGAAATTTAAAAACGAACCAAACTGCGCTTTTCTTTCCGATCAAACTCCGCCACTTCCGCCGAAGTTACATATTTCTATTCTATTCATAAGGTTACCCTTATTAGGAGAGCAACTCAAGGCAGTTTTTCAAGCTGGGCAAACTTGCTTATCGTCATTTGTAAAGCGGACCAGCTTTTACTTAAATCCTTTTTGGGGACGCAGTTTGAGACTTTATGAGCAGGATCAATCACTGTAAAAGGTTTTGGGTTCAGCCAAGTCCACCTCCTTTTCCCTTGAAGATCGAATCCCATTGTATGTGCACACATTCTTCCTGGAAAATGTCCAAATAGGACCATATTTGTTATTCTTATACGTTAAAGGATCGTGCACGATTAGGAATGAGGGTCGAAGAAAGGGAAAGTGACCTAGTTGAGGGACCCACGGACCTCCTGAGGGTGCGAACTGACGCGCAATTCGCATGGAAAAATTTGACCTCGGCGACCTATCATGCCTCAAAGCTGGCGGGTCCGGCGATCTCCGCCCACCGATCATCTGATCACTCGCCGTAGTTCAATACGTGGCGAGTGATTAGATAGCTGAGAGAGCGTAGTGTTGAAGAGGGCACAGCGATGAGAGTCGCATCAACGGGCAAGGAAGGGGTACCATTTCTCGGGTTCTGGGCCGTTTCTCATGGTTCTTCCTTCTTTCGTGTACCACTCACCATCCCTAGGTTAATTTGAAATGGGTTGCTTTTTCATCGTGAATTCGTCCTTTAAAGGAATCTTCCACGGAAAGACTGAAATTCTTATCTTGTGTATAGGTGTTGGGCATGGTCCTTGAAGACCATCCGCAAAGTTCGGAGCGAAAACAATGAAATCCCCAAAAGATACAGCACTAGGGAATGCTAACATGTAGTAACTGGAACGGACCAGTGGGCGAAACTGGAAGTGCTTTTGTGACAAAGTGCATGGCGGATCCACGTGTTAAGTTTTATTGAAGAAGGTCCGACATAATCCTGTCTAAGTTCACGTTTTGACACGTTTGCACGTGCAAAATTTATAAATTTGAAAATTCGACCGCCAATGAAACTTCCCAAGCTGTAAGTATCGTGTGGAAGTTTCATGGCGGGAATTCAAATTTATCATACTATAACTAGATTATCATATACCATAATCAAAAGCGATGGTAATGTTCCGCACTTTTTGCTAGTCTCATGAGGGGGCCTAAGGTATTATTTTTTTAAGGGAGTGAAGGCGGAGTTTTTCCGTGAAGTTCCTTTAAGCTTGGTTCTTGGTACATTTCATCATCAAAATCTTCATCCACCATGACGAATGCATATAACTGCAAAAAGGGCACTATTTACCTTTCACTGCCTCACTTCACAAGAACTGAGCGAGATTTTGATCGAGATCCGTCCATGGTTAAGGATTTGGCTATAAAATTGTTTTCGGGGTATTTTTGGCCCGAAGAGCACGAATATCACATCGTTTAGAGCGAAAACGCTTGGCGCCCGCGCCACAGGCGCCGGCGCTATCACAACAGTTTTGCGCGGGCGCTCGTAGCGCAGGCTACAGGTTCACTCGTAACAAACTGATGTGATAATCATATTCTACGGGTCAAAATACCTCTGAGGACAACTTTCCAGCGAATTTGGGGATCCGAGATGTTCTGGCGCCTTTTGGCGCCGGCGCTTCTGACGCGAGCGCCAGGCGTTCTAGCGGTAAACAAATGTGATATTCGTGTTCTACGGGTCGAAATTACCCCGAAGGCAAGTTTCTGGCCAAATTCACAGTCAATGACCAATTTCGATAAAAAATCGGCTCAGTTCTCAAGGCGTGGGGCAGTAAAGGGTAAATAGTGCCGGGTTGCCTTCC
>MU871356.1:0-15295 GCA_036418205.1 Ostertagia ostertagi
AGTGGCAACTTGACTTCGGTTTAGCCATAAGTGATTTGGGGGGCAGCAAATTCAGGAGCCAGTAGAAAAAATGGCCGTTATGCCGGGTCAGTATGGCAAATAGTTGACAAGCCTATTTTATTTCTCAGATAGGTATGCTACCAATAATCGAGCCAGGAGGAGTGCAGGATTTGGTTGGCCTAGACTGTGTACGGCAGGATTTGATCCAAGGATACGCTAAATAGCGCCGCTTGTCACTTCAGCACATTCATGGGATAAGTAAAACTCAAAGTTGGGCTGAGTCCATCAGCTCATGTTTCAAGCGGTAATAATGGAACTTGCATACGAATTATTTCTTGAATAGGAAACTGGGCGAAAGTGCTTTAGTGGCAAGCAGCATCACTTTGTAGGACGAGTACAATCCATGGTTGAATCTAGGGTCAAATCCCACCCCAAATTCACTAGGTCCCGTTAGTCAGTTAAAAATGAGAACTCTGCCTTACACATCTTCGCAGTTCTAAGTTCTCAAGTGTGTGCCTTATCGCATACAATCGCCCTTAAACACAGCTGAGATTCGAATTCGAGCCGAATGCGTGGCGCATCATGGGAGGAACTTCATCACCGGCTAAGGCTCCATGCTTTGTTCATCGAATAAACACAATGCTGAGGAGTGCAGGTGTTGCTAGAGATAAGAAGCGCTGCGGGCATCGGCCTCAGTCTCTAGCCGGAACTCCTTCAGAACAGCTGTGCTTCCAGATCCCAAGTCTGCTGATTAGTGCTAAGTTTATGGGATTCAAATTCTTCGAGATTTTTCTCTCGGCACTCAACGTGGGTCATATTTGTGATTTTTTGATAACCAAAGAACCATGGCATCTAGTTGGAGGGAGGGAAAGGTAGCGTGATGGTGCTAGGGTGCTGATAAATGAGAGGAGACGTTTTTTGGGAATTTTTCACTACAAGAGCATGGAGGCGAAATTGCGAAGATTACGAATTTGTAGTTTTTAACACAGCTCCTATTCACCTCACACCCAGTCAACCAGCCGAACGCTGTTCTGGAAGAAATTTTGGGGTGGAGATGTAGATGACAAAATGAAACCGTGCAACAGTCATGGTGGTGAGGGTGATAGACAGCCTCCACGGGGGAGTACGGTTTTAAAATATACCCGAATGTGAGAGCTGATCCTAAGGGCTAATTGTGATTTTCGAGAGGAAGGAGGTCGTATAACTTCGTATAATGTATAGCATTTAACATTTGGAGAAATATGAAAAGCTTTCTTGAAATTTCAGTTACTCCATGAAGGACTTTGGGAAAATTTCAAAAATCTAACAAATTTTGCTGCTTCAGATATTATAAATTTTTCCAAGGCTATAGTTAACCTGTTCTGTTCAGCCGTTTGTTTTTCTCCTGACGCTTGCGTGCGGTAAGATGGCGAAAAGTGATTTCATTGCGGACAATGACATATACCACATTTGAAGCTCGATTCTAGCCTCTAAATCTTGAGCGCTTAAACTTTGAAAGTACTCGTCTACAATGCCGTGAGAATTTTTCTTATCTCGCACCCATTACACTATAAGATTTCATTGATTTAGTTATGAAATATCACAAGTTTATATGTAATAGTACTTCTAAGAAGGATTCCACGATAAGGTCGGTGGTGAAGAAAAGGAAATATACTGAGCCGAAAAGCAGGAGCGCCCCTAAGGGTGCGAGACGATGCGCGTTTCGAAGCGAAGAGTACATCCTTAGCGGCCCAGCAGGACCATAACCGCGCCGCGGCACGCCCACCCTCTCGCCGGCTGACTCTAGACGTTTAGAGCAGAGGGAGCGTTAATGCTTGAAGAAAACAGCATTGGTGAGAGTGCATCAATGCGAAAATCAACGGGCAAAGAAGAGGTACCATTTCTCGGGTTCTGGGCCGTTTCTCATTGTTTTTCTTCATCCCTGCACCACTGACCACCTTTACTTTGATTTCTAATGGATTGCCTTTCCATCGCAAGATGCGAAACTGGCAAGCAGAGCGTGTGAAAGCAGAGAGACTGAGAAAATGAAATTTGTTTTTTTTTTGGAAGATGAGTTTGAAACAGAAAGGAGAAATGAAGAAAGCACTGCTCTCTCTGGGAGCTACAGGACGAGGATGAGGTATCGCTTGTTTATCATAGCGCTGCAACTCATCGCTTCTGCTGCACCGTGATCTATGTAGCTCATGGCGCGGCCTGGAATCATTAGCGCGCGTGATGGAGTTGGGGCAAGCTTCTGATTTTCGTTCACACTTGGGTTGGTGTCAGAGTGCGCGATTCGTCGCGCGATTCGCGACGGAATCGTACGACGGATCGCGGACTTATTGTAAGTGAAAAATGAATGGAAAAGGTAAGTTTATTAATAACGAATGTTCTCGAGTAATGATGGGAGTGTTTTCACAGGGTGTAGGGTTGAGTGCTAATTTGGTAATGTAGGCGGCTTCAGGCATGAGCTCGACTCACGAATTCACTATTTTCTGGGAACTATTCCATTACAACACCGGAAATGACCACATTTTCCCCTCAGCTCTCAATTTTTGTAGTTGCCGTAGTGTACCAATTTCGAGGCATATTCACGATAAGTGGCGGAAGTTGGGCAATGGATAACGCTGTTTACCACGCACACGGTCCGAAGACTAAAAATCCTGGGTCGTACACCGTCCAGGCTAAAGCCTTCTATTTTTGTGGGACTGGTACGACGAGAGTTGTTTGAAAATATCATAATGGTTTTGCACATCGGCAGGTTTCTGCAGGCCAATGTATAGGCCATATGCAATGTCGAGACCTGTCACAAAGCGGTGCTAAATGGAGTGAGTACGCTGACCTTACAAAGAGAAGACGGTCAGTACACTGGAATGTTTACATCATTTTTTCTTTATCATTTTTTCTTTATATTTTTGCAGTAAAATAAGGAGAATGACAAAAAAGGACAAGAATTTGAGAACGCGGGAGTAATGGGGTAAAAGATGAAAAGCCGTAAATGCTAAATATGTGATCTGACAAAGAAAAGATAGAGCAGAAACGGTAAAAAGTGTCCTGTATAAGGAAGGCCAGGCTCGCTTCTTGTAGCGAACTAGGAGCATTTTTTGAAAAGGCGTTCCAGGCCAAAGATTCTCTCTACAGTGAGGCGAGAGAGGATATACGGGAGATACGCATGCGAAGGCGAAGCTTATGTGAAATGGAGATGACAGCATTTGATATTTGTCGTTTCCTCTGTCTGCCTGATCATAACGATGGCGTCGATGGTATAAGACCATTCAACTGCTTTTCATTACTTGGAATATTCCATGAGATTTCCGTGTAATGAGGTCACGGCTGAGGTCTAATTGACACAGGGTTAAAATATTGAAACATTGAAGACGTCCTTTTTCACTAGGACCATTGAAGACCACTGCCCTGTCAGAATACCAATTATTCAATGCCTCGAGAATAAATTCCGAAAGGTCGGCATGGCTTGAACTTCACAACATCGGAGTATATATTAGTCAACATGTTTAGCCATAAATACAGCAAAAGAACGTGAAGATGTAACAAATGATCCATTTGAGGTTATTGAGGTTCGCCGTGACATTGAGGAAAATTTTCGGCTGATCCCTTTTTGAAAACAAATATTCACTCCAATTTAATAATTTCCTCTCCTAGCTGGGCTCTACCCTGACTTATCCCTTTCGATACGCTCACTTCAAACTGCCCTTTCAACTAACTCTCAGCTCAAAAAACCCATACTTCAAGCTCTACAGAGTGCAGTCGGAACGGTGAAATATCCAATTTTTGTATGTATTTTCAAAAAATTCTAAATTCCTCAAATGAACCGGAATTCGCGAAATTCTCCTCTCCTGCTATTCCTGTTTACATTGCCAACAGCCATCCCTAACACTGGAAAATTTTCAGCGACACGGCTACACAACAGGGTCAACCGTCTGTTCGCAATATTCGGGCGGGGGGTCGCATTTAAGATTGAGCAAGCAAGGTTAAACCCTTGGGAAATGTGAGGAGGTTATAAAAAAGGGGTTGAATGTGACGGGTTTTTCGATGACGAAACTTTGCGGAAGTTCTACGAAAGTAGTTTAAAGGTACAACCCAAGCAGAGAGCGTGTGAAGATTTCCTTTGGTCAATGGGGTAGACCCTACAAGGGCGATCGCAAATGTGGCAGTCACCTGCATGGAGATAACCTGATAATCTTGCAAAATGAGCTGCTGCAGCGCTGCAATTTTTTTCTTTTATCAGGCTGTTGTCTGGCGCCCTCTCATCTGTTGCGCTCTCTCGCCTCATACTCTCCTCTCCGCGCTTAGTCTCTCATTCCTTAGCACAGCCGATTAGGAAGGTGAGCCCTTAACCTAAGCGTTTTCGACGGATTCTTTTCCTTTTTTCTTTACTGCCGGCCCATTTCGCACCAATACATTCGCATTCGTGTGCAAGAGCCACACCAATGTGATCCTGGGGCATGCCTTTAAAGCACGAGAATTGGATTTGCTGCTTCTTAACACTTCACTGAACTCCGCCCTCGCTGACGCATCTCCACCAGGGTCAAGCGAGGCGTCGAGGAAAATTTGGAAATACGACCCCCCCCCCTCCCTCCGCCAGGCCGAAGTCCATGAAACGACCCTCTTCAAAAGCCGAACTATGGAAAGGTTGTCTAATTCTCCCCCAAAACTGTTCATAAAAAAGCCCTGCTATCACACCGTCAACCGAAAATTCTTTTAAAAAGTACAAAAGTGAAAAGTCAAAAAATTAATCATTATTGATGAGTCCTACCAAACGAGCAAACGAAAAAAGCAGCAGAAAACCTCAAACTACTCACTAAAAATGCATACTATGACAACATCTCTTCTTTATTTATTTCCTTCACAAGACTTACCAAATTCTAGTACTACACAGAGTACGGTTCTCAATTTACACGTCCCCCTTCAGTTGAAAGAAGCTTTTTAACCGCCTTAGCCAGCTGTGTGTTGACTGATCTTTGGCGTTGACCGTGGAGCAGCTTATTACTATTGAAATTTGAACAAATATTCAAATGATTATAACTTTCTTCAAATATGACGAATTTTCAATCTGAAAGCAGATTTGGGAGTTTTGTGAAGAGCTTTTTTCTAACAGTATTTGAAATTACAAAAATTTAAGAAATAACAAATTTAGATCAATTAACGAGGAAAATTCATGATGAGCACGAGTTTTTACACTTTCCGAGGCCGTAACTTGCTCCCTTTTCATCATTCCCGGAAAGTTAATATGTCAGACAAAACTAGAAGATTTTCTCTATCAAATGGTTGCTAAAGCAGCTTTATATGTCCACTATTTAAAAAAATGGCCACGTTGAGGATTTTTGCAAAATTAACGAGGAAAATTTGCGATGAGTGCGAGTTTTTACGCTTTCCAAGGCCATAACTACGTTCAAACCCATCCAATCTGAAAAGTAAATACGTCAGCATAAACTAGAAGAATTGCACTATTCAACGGTTACTAGGACTGCTAAAAACGTCCACAATTTAAAAAATGGCCACGTTGAGGATTTTTGCCCGAGTACCGCCGAAAGGTACTTTTTCGCTGCATTAGCACTACTCCAACGACTATAGCTCCTTTCAGGGGCAATTATACACTAAAGTAGGAGCAGATTCGAAATCCTCTTTCTTTTCTCTTTCCAAAAAGTGTAAAATTGTTTAGCGTGTCTTAACTTTAACGATTACATGCTTGTGAATTTGACGCTGAAGGCTGCATTTCTTGCTCAATAGTGTACTCCTCCATGTAATCTCACACAGACCCTTTCAGGATCCTCTTAATTTTTCCTGAATTGAGAGTTTTTTCTCTCAAGAGCCGTAGTTAAAGCGCGCGCAACTAACTGGGCCCACTCTGGTATGCGCCGTGTGCTTCACATCCCTTGAGATTCGAGGACTCACCTGAAAGATAAAATATCCGTTGGAAAACGTGCGAATTTTGGATTTTTTGACTTGTTAGTGATTGTTAGTGATAGTTTAAAGATAAAACTCTGAGGTAGTGAAAAATCACTACGCGCACACCTCTGAATCACGAAAATTTTATGTGGGCGGAACAGCATTGGTACTGGAAGTCCTCTGGCCTTCCATGGCATCGACTCGATCCCTGATGTTTGTCCTCCGACAGTGGTGCATCAATCCGGCCCGATCCCTTCCTCCCAGCGGGCCAATACGACCCCCCCCCTGCGACGTGTCGAGGATTCCTCAACGCGCACACTTGACCTGGATCTCCCAACCGTTATGGAGGAAGTGTGTGCTGGGCCATGCAGAACCGATCTCAGAAATCAAACAATATCGATACCCTTTATTGGCCCCCCTAACAAGTAGGACATGGTTGCAACAGGCAGAGTCAACCCTGCGTTGCGCAGTTCTCAACGGCCACGTTGCGCAGTTTCGCCCGATTAGACACGTTCTCTCGCGCGAACATTCACACTCGCATGCTCGAGCCGTCTGCGTCTCCGCCCATACAGCGTGCGTTGAGGATCTCTCAACGTGCCGTTGCGAACTGCGCAACGCACGGTTGACTCTGGCAGCGGGTAGCATTTGAGTCCCCACTAAAGGTGGGAATCGCAATATTTTTGGAAAAGTGCGAACGCACGGTTGACCCTGCTACCAAAATGTCCAGCTCACACATGAGCGTTGGACAACATTTTTAGACCAAAAAGTATGGATCAGCCAGGCCCCAAGGGGAGGGAGGAGTTGATACAGAGCACCCAAGGTAAGCCAAGGGATGAGCAATTCTACCTAAGGAAGATGGAAGAACACCCACGTAAACGACCCCTGAAAACCCCTCCACACCTTCTCGCCATCATGGAGCACCTATAGTGATCTATTTCAAGACCGGCCGGCACGCTACAACTCTGCCTTTTCCTCTGAAATGGCCGCCGAGCAGGGGTGGAGCATGGGTGTCTCGGAAGAAATGGCTTTCCGCTTATTGTCTACTTCATGCTTCTTTCATGGAATTTCGGCCAAAATCGTCAAAAACGACCTGCCTTCCGACTTTTTGACATTCGTGAAGCCCAACTACGACAACCAAAAATCGCAAATACGGCACCCGCTTCATATACGCTGTCTACGTACCCTATTGCACGGAAATTCTCTAAAGTATGAGCCATGACCTAATCCCCCATAGTTATTCTTGTATGTGTTGACCAGCGAACACTGATAGCCTGGCTCATGATGTCGTGACTTTGCCCTGGACGCCCCTCTAGTCCAAAGCCACTGAATCCATTAGCATCACTCGTCCTCTCCATCCAAACGCCAAAGAAAAATTGTGCTGCTGCGTGGAACGCGTCTAACAATCAGGAACCTGCTAGCTGACCCCGGGTACTAATCAGTGATGAACGAACACCCACAAGTGGAGCTATTTTAGTCGCCCGAACAAAAAAAAAGAAACGATTTCCAGGGCTTGTCAACTTATAATGACTACACGACTCAAGTCCACCCCAGAAACCCCGCTTCCCATCTCGTGCAAATTCGCCGTCATCCTGCAATCTGGAGCACCTCCACAATGAACGCCGGCTCAACCATTTACGATATCAGAGTACTCAACCCACGGCAGCGAGCAGCAAAAGTGTGTTCGTGCACGAAATGCAGTGCTCCATGCTATATTTAGAACAACAGCAATATTTATATTCGCAATGACTGACACGCACACGAACGTTTAGTCAGTCCATACAGTCCTCCGCATATCCTATATTTCCAGAAACACAACACATGTAAAGATGTAACATTCAAAAATATTATTCCGGAACAAAACTTGCATTAAACCAACAACTTTACCCTTATGGAATGGGACAACAAAAAACCAAACAATCACACGGGTTTACTTCTTCTTGGCTCCAACACCAGCCTTCTGTGCAGCCTTCGTTACCTTTCCTCCAGCAGCTTCAGTCTTGTCGACGGACTTGATGACACCAACAGCAACAGTTTGTCTCATATCACGTACAGCGAAACGTCCAAGAGGAGCATAGTCCGTGAAAGATTCAACACAAAGTGGCTTGGTAGGGATAAGTTCAACGATTCCAGCATCACCGGATTTCAGGAATTTCGGGTTGTCTTCGACCTTCTTACCAGTACGACGATCGACCTGAAAGTACGAGATAAGGATGCAAGTAGAAGGAATTGGCGTTTTAAGAATTCACAGTACCTTCTCCTTCAGCTCATTGAACTTGCAAGCGATGTGTGCGGTGTGGCAATCAAGTACGGGCGTGTAACCAGCAGCGATTTGTCCGGGGTGGTTCATGATGATAACCTGAATTAGCGATTTCGATCAGAACTGATAGTTAAGTTTTGCAATAATGATGATTCAAGCTTTCGTAGCACGCTAAAAGATCTAAACCTAACCTGAGCATTGAACGAACGGGCTTCCTTTGCAGGATCATTCTTGGAATCAGAGCAGACTGATCCACGACGGATGTCCTTGACAGAAACGTTCTTGACGTTGAAACCGACATTGTCTCCAGGGCCGGCCTCAGGAAGAGATTCGTGATGCATTTCAACGGATTTCACCTCAGTGGTAACATTTTGGGGTGCGAAAGTGACGACCATACCGGGCTTGATGATACCAGTTTCAACTCGTCCCACAGGGACAGTACCGATACCTGAAAAAAGTGGTGGTCAACACTAAGTCACAAGTCTATGTGGCAATAACAAACCTCCGATCTTGTAGACATCTTGAAGTGGAAGACGAAGAGGCCTGTCGGTAGGTCGCTGTGGAGGAACAATGGAGTCGAGAGCCTCAAGAAGGGTCTTGCCGGTAGCATTTCCTTCCTTACGCTCAACAGCCCATCCCTTGAACCATGGCATGTTGGGTGAGGGCTCTAGCATGTTGTCGCCGTTGAATCCAGAGATAGGTACGAATGCGACCGCCTTCGGGTTGTATCCGATCTTCTTGATGAAGTTAGAGACCTCAGTGGTGATCTCATTGAAACGGGACTCAGAGAACGGCGGCTCAGTCGAGTCCATCTTGTTGCAAGCAACGATGAGCTGCTTTACACCAAGCGTTTGCGCCAACAGGGCATGCTCACGAGTCTGGCCATTCTTGGAGATTCCAGCTTCAAATTCTCCAGTACCACATGCAACGACCAGCACTGCACAATCGGCTTGCGAAGTTCCTGGAACACTAGACGATTCCGCTTCCAATCTCTCTCATAATATGTTATCGACAACCAAGTAAAACTCACCGGTAATCATGTTCTTAATGAAATCACGATGTCCTGGAGCATCAATGATGGTGATGTAGTACTTAGCCGTCTCGAACTTCCACAGAGCGATATCGATGGTAATACCACGCTCACGCTCAGCCTTCAGTTTGTCGAGTACCCAAGCGTACTTGAAGGATCCCTTACCCATCTAAAATGTGTTAAATTTACATCCTAATGCGAACGGCGAACAGTATGAGACACTCTTCGTAGATATCAATTACGACGTCGTTGGGTTGTCCGTCAGCTTTCAAAGGCGCGATCGGCCGCGGACTGCAAATAAAAACCCTGACCCGTCGGAGGCTATTCAGTCAGCCGTTTACGATAACGAACTCCACGTTGCTCAGTATCACCATTCCAAAACGTTGATTTCCTCCTTATTGAATCACATTTAAAGGATGAAAACAAGGGGTGTGCACCCACCGCTGGTAAATAGAAAGGCGATTACGAAATACCCCACGAATGACACTAAAACGCAAAATCGGCGGAAAATTCCAAAAAGGAGCACGAAAACCAAAAACGAAGAAGCACTAAAGCTCTAAATGTTCAGTATTGTCTCGAAACTCCTCACCTCTTGGGCCTCCTTCTCGAACTTCTCAATGGTTCTCTTGTCAATACCACCACATTTGTAGATGAGATGACCAGTGGTGGTCGACTTTCCTGAATCGACGTGGCCAATGACGACGATGTTGATATGTACCTTTTCCTTTCCCATTGTGAGTTAAGCTGAAATAGTATTTCTGAGGACTCTCAAGCTCCAGCTGCACGAGCACGACACCACGCGAATGAGAAACAGTTAGCTTTTCATTAAGCAGACCAACCGAGCTAAGCTGCAATCTACCTACTTTCAAATCAGAAGGAGAACAACAGGGCAGCAGCGATCAAGGCCGTGCGTTCAAGTGAGGTGTCCGCACGCCGAGAACCGTCCCCTCCGCTGCGTGGCAGCCCGCACAACGCGTGGGTGCACCGCACGACCGCCGTGTGTCAGACGGGCTGCCACGAAGCCCCGGATTGCACGTCAACTCCTATGGCGCGAAATATGGATTTGAATACGCCAATGAAAGCAGAAGCTGAGCTGGCGATGTCGTCATGGCGTACTGCCCTTTTGGTATTGTTGGCCTGCGAACGGCTTTTGTGCTTGGCAGCATAGTCGGGTCGCCAGCCACTTTACTTGAACCGCTGAGATTGGGCCCAAAAGAAGTCCACCGTCGAGGTCGAAGGAGGGTAAGGTAGTAAGAGGTAGAAGTCCAAGTCCGTTTGGAGAAGGTGAAACTCGGGTTCGGGGGGGGGGGGGCACGCGATGGCGCGGCGCTGTTTTCGTCTGCTCTACCAAGGCTTAGTCACCGATGGCGCGTATTTTGAAACTGCCACATAATGGCGAAAGAGTAACTGTCCCTGTGGACTAAGCCTTGGAGGAGCAGACGAACAGAGCGCCGCGCCATCGCGTGCCCCCCCCCCAACCCGAGTGGTGCGGACATGGGACTTAAGCGAGGAGGGGAAGATCCTGCAGGGAGATGTGCAGGAATTGCTTCCCGTTACTGCGCGTTTCTCCCATCGTGCTGACTGGACTGTCTCACCACTCGTCCCTGTTTTGGATTCCCCTCCGCCGACCCCGAAGGACAGAGCGGTTTTGACACGAATGTTACGCCTGCCCCGCCCCCCCTCCCTCCCGAGCCGTGAGACAAGTATTAGGCATTGTTCATAGTTTTCGAACCATCCGGAATATTCGAATCTGCGAAAAGAAAAAGATACGTATCGACCAGGAGAATCCGCCACACGCGCGAACGCGGATGCGAAAAGGTTTAGATACGTATCGACGTAGTAAACCACGCCCTATTAGCGTTGCTAGAGGATTTTCGCACCGCCGTTTCGATGCTGCGATCTCCGATTGACTGATCGATAGACACTAATTCCTTTTAAGAGGATTCGCAGATTCGAATGCGCGATTCGACGCTCCTCCCATTTTGTGGATCGATACGCATTTCATTCATTTCGCATTTGCGCAGATTCGTTCGTTTCGAGCGTTTTTCGGCTGTGGCGCAAGGTGTGAACAGTGCCTAAGGCTGAAAAGTGGCGGAAGCGTACCCAGTTCCGGTTCGAAAAAATGTGGCTGCGATTTCCTCAGATGTTGAGGGGGTTTGTTTCGACTTAGAAATAGCGGCAAAGAACTGCTGGCGAGACGTAAAAAACAAACTCATCAATAATGCCGTAAAACATGTGGTAGTGTGTGTGGCCAATTTTCAATAAGTTTAACATGTCGGCGAAAAACGTTGCGATGCTGACTTCTCTGAATAGTCTTTTGAATTGGGTCCTCTCTTCGCATTCCATTCTATATTTTACAAAATCCCAATAGGGACGCAGTGGCGTTGCGTGGACGTAGTTTTTGTGTCGCTTCAAGAAATGGCTTGTTGTTTGTCCGAATTTCGGCAGCAAGATACAGAAGACGGTGTTTTTCAAGCTTTCGCGTGACTGCCTTGCTTGCGGATCCCGTTATCAATTCCTCAGTCTGCAATCAATATTTGCAACAACTTTCACGGTGCTTATTCACACAGCCCTTCTAAGTTAGTCTTATTTGGCTAGTGAGCGTTTTTTTTTTCGCAGACTAGATTTCTCGTCAATGTTTCACTGCATCTCGATAGTAGTCCGTTGTTTTTGAACGTTGTTTGACAGTGAGAAATGCCAATTCAGTGGTTGGCATAAGCCAGAATGGCACTGGCGCAAATCAATTGGTTATTGAGCTACATACCGGAAGTAGCATTACCAAGAGCGAAATCACCTGTTCTCTCAACTCCCGGCGCTCCTATCAGATCCTCTGTCACGGAAGGAATGTATCAAGTTGTTAGGCTAGCAGGACTATCCGGAGCTGTCGCCGTTGCAGTTGGAGCGTATGGAGCACACGGTTAGTCTTCTGTACTTCTGTTTGTACAGCTTTTGCTGTGGTTTGAATATTTAATTGCATAAGCCAGACTCCACCTCGAGGAGTGAAATGTTGTGATTTTAAAAATCCATTTTTCAAACCTAGTTTTTGTCCCATAGATGCTATCATGGTAAAAATAAGAAAATTCGTCACTGTTCTCAATTCTCGGTTCTAATCTTTTCATTTTGGACGCTATTTCAAACGAATTCTCAGTGCATGTTTTCATACTGGAAATATGAATAGTTTTACAGCCATTGTTTTCGGGTTTATCTAAATAACAAGGAGTGGGTGGGACAGAGGAATTAGGCTTTGAGATGGTGTGAAAGCGAAAACGGAATTGTCGGCGCTCCCTTCTCTTGTAAAATGATTGGTAGGTGGCCCAAACTACTTGCACAGATGCCCGCTAGGTAGAAAGGGGGAAACTTTTTGTTTTGCGGAGTGCAACTATCACTTGGAGAACGCATTAGGTACTACTCGTATCAGTTGGCTGAGAAGTTCACACAAGAAGCGCTGAAATATAGACTTTCCCGTATAGCGAAGGGCAGACAATTAAGAACGGTGCTTGGCGTCCTCTAAATCCGAGGAAGGAGGTCGAGGAGCCCTGGATTAAGCTGAAGGAGAAGAGGGACTAGAGTAGGGTGAGCCATTACAGTGAATGGCAAAGTTCTCATCTTACTCGCAATGTTAGAGAAATGCGATGAAGCTATTTGACTATTGGGCGGGCGATTCGAAGGACGAATTCAAGTGCGTCCGTGGACCAGGACCCATTGCCTCCACTCTATCACATTATTCTGTATGACTCTCTTCTTCAAAAAAAGTTCACCGCAGTTGCTCACACTGTAAACGTCCAAAAAAAGAGGAAATGAAGATGTCAGTTTGACCATGTTGCGTTCATGTGGAGTGGATAGGTATTGGTCGTGCGATTATTCGGTTGCATGATCGGTAACTATCTACGGATCGGGTGTGTTCACTAGGACGGAAAGCGACTTTTTCGCGTTTCGCAGCGCAGGACATTTTCGCTGTGGGAACCTTAGGTCCACTAATGATCAGCGGTGGGCCGAGAGCTCCTGCAGCAAAACGCGAAAAAGTCGCTTTCTGTCATAGAGAACCACACCCACTATCTACACTCGAACTGCCAGCGAGGCAGTCCTAAAGCAAGATCGTGACCTCATCCCACCCCCACGCAACAATTCATAACAAAAATAGAATTGCCTTGTTTATGTCAGTATATGGGTCACATGTGTGTGAAAATTGTGTTTTGCAAATTGTGAAAAGTCGGGTTCTAGATAAGGTCTAACCATAAGCAGTTATTGTACTCTATCAACCTTCGTTGTTTCAGTAATTCGCGATGACGAGTCAATGGACGTAAGGCGCAAAAAAGCATTCGAAACAGGATCGAGATATCATCTTATTCATACCCTAGCATTGTTAGCTGCTCCACGAGCCCGTTATCCTTTGGTAACAAGCTTAGTTTTCTTCAGTGAGTTTGTGCCTATTCTTTTTGTTATCGTAGCACAGCCTTTCTTCAGTAAATTGATTTCTTCTGATGTTGTTGACAAACACTGTTTCACTCTCAATGAATTGCAAACCTATTTCAGGCGGAATGGTCATGTTCTGTGGACCGTGTTATCACTACAGCCTCACTGGCAAGGAATTCACTCGACGATTCACTCCAATTGGAGGAGTTTTGTTTATACTGGGTTGGCTGACGTTCATGTTTTGATATGGAACTTCCCACGTCATAGCTCTAAAATCTTCCCTTTTCTTGGCTCACATACCCAAGTTATAAGATTGTAACCCTTCGCGTATTTAAGTTCACATTCAAAAAAGAACGAATCGGCGATAATTCTTTGTGCTCGCAAGCGGATGCTCTAGCTCTTGTCGGCCTGCATCAATCGCGATTTTTGGTACACGTGGCGCGATGCCCCGAAAAATCGATTCGACGCGCGCGTTCTGGTTTTAATTTTTCCTACTTTACTTGTGATTTTGAAAGGCGTATTTTAAAAATAGAATAACTTTCCTTATCTAGAAGTCTTGCGCTTCACATAGTTAGCAAAGTAGGTCCTGCGATTAACGCTCACTGACCCACTGTAGCAAGAGTAGTGCACATCACCACGCCCGTCTTCCGCGTGACTATTGTAGCTGCCAAATAACGAATGTAAGCGACGTCGATATAGCTAATTACCAACATTTCACCCAATAGGCCAGCACTATTCTTCATCGATTGCCCATACTTACAAACGACTAGTTTTGCAGTGTAGGTTGTTACATTGTCATAAATAGTTTAATAAACTTTGAAATATGAAATCTCAGTTATTGTTCTTGATCAGATCCAGATTCGTACTCATTTTCACAGTCTTCGTTTCTTGTGTCTCGCCTCATTGCTTGGTCAAGCAAGCCTGCGATTTCAGCATCCTAAAAATGACCTTTCGCTGTCACTGACAAATGAGATTGAATTACGCTTCAACTTTAGAGACAAATGAACGAGTGTGAAAAGAAGCTAGTATTAAACTAATGGATGAATTTCATAAGCCTTCGAAGAACATTCTTGCCAACCTTGGCCACATCGATAGGCAGCTTTTGATCTCGATTTCGTATCCAAGCATTGGCACCACTATCAAGAAGTATTTGTACACAATCTCTGTGACCACGCCATGAAGCAGCATGCAGTGGGGTGTCGCCCAACTTATTCTGAAAAGCTAAACATTAAGTTTATTCCTCAATAAGCTTCTCTGTGAATACCTTCTACAATCCGCCGGTGGGCGGGGCTCTGGCGATTCTTTGCCACCATCACTTTATTGTATATAGAAACTAAAGTGATGCCAAAGTTATGCCATAACTAAACTTATGCCAGTGCAATCATGTCGTTCGAATGATTATGCTTTAGGAGCAGCTCGGCGGTGGATACTACGGCGCAACCCCCCGAATAACCTGTTTCGATGCGACGCCACGCCTTAAGCTGTTGACCTGCCCCCGGGCAATTCCCGTAGAAAAGGCGAGTAGTTCATGAAACTGCATCGAGAGGGGGAGGTCGTTCCAGCCTTAAAACTACCCCTTATGACGGCTGACCTTAAAATGAGCTTTGAAATGGATGAGAATCAAAAACAGCACAAATGTTAGCTCATTCAAGTAAGATCTAATTCGATACAATAACAGCCCGCGCACAGCCAGGTTGGTATCAGACTCT
>MU871356.1:15395-30235 GCA_036418205.1 Ostertagia ostertagi
TCGCATTTTGGTCGGAAGGGGGTCGCAATTTCGAGGACTGTCAGCCACAGGCGCGTGCGTGGCGTATCCGAGGGCAAGAATTGTTTGTGCAGACCGCATTAGATTCGATTAATTATGCACAAAGAGACAGTTTTGGGCAAATTACGGTGTTTTCCTTGAGGAATAGAGAACAGTTGAATGCATCTCCATGAAAAGTTTGACTTCTTGTGGCTGAAATTGAACTTCTTCGGGAACCTACTTTTCTACGGACGGTTTCTTCCACAAAATCGTGAAACACATAAGAAAGAAGAAACCTCGCGGTCTTCAAAAATGTCTTCGCCTCTTTCCAACATGCTCTTTGAAGGAAGTTATTATTGCTGAAAGCTCGAAACCTCGCATGTGCTGCTCAAAAACCTATGGGATCCAAATGTTCGAACGTGGGATTTTCTCGAAAAATGAACTTTGAAAAATGGTTTAGGGCTTGTTAGAAAGAGCAAATTCCTGCTCTTTCACCCCATGGAAAGAGGGAAACACAGCAATCAAAATGAAGTGAGTTATAGCTCGCTGAAAGCCAAAACTCTCGCGATTTCAAAGAAATGATGATTCCGGCAAACAAAAAGCCCGAAATGAATTATTCGACGTAGAAGAGAATTCACTAGAAAAAAGAACATACTATGAAAACATGGTGACTAGGAGTTAAACTTAGAAAAGAGCAAAACCGCCTCTATAGCACCAACCAGGGTGGAAAACAGAAGGCGACACCACAAAACACAGCAATCAAAATCGAAGGAGAGTTATCAGACGCTGAAAGGCACTATAAAACACGTCACCGTTATACTATGAAACACCGGAACTTGATTCGAACGAGGACCCGAACATCCCGAAGATTCAAGAATACCACGCGCCAAACTATTAATAGAAAAAAGAAGAAAAGACAAATCAAAAATTAACTGTTACGATCATCTAATTCGTATAAGAGAAAAATAATTATAGAAAGTTATCTAAAAAAATTTGACAACAAAATTATCCAAGAAAATGTAGCAAATAAACGAAAAGAATTTTTATCATTTAGAGCTCTCAAAAAGTATCGGAAGGCATGCAGCACAACTTCATAACAGAATTAATGAACCGGATTCATTACCGCTGCACTGACAGACATAACTTTTGGGAAGAGTTAGGATCACCTAATGCAATTACTTACAAAGATAAACAGCCAACACTCAGGCACAGTTTAAAACCATACCTACAATAGCTGAAACCAAAATACGTCTCAAAGAAAGATGACACTCTCCATAAAAAACTATTATACTTCGCGACGGTTACCCGCAGATATTTCACAAACGTCACGAGAGTGATACCTAGCAGCATCAAGGTTGACGCGCAAACGACAAAACGCTATTCTGCAGGCAAGGATTCATCAGACGCAATCAGGTCAGTCACTTACTCTTCTTTAATCCCTTCCATCATATTTTATCAAAGCGGATTAATAGAAGCCCAGAAGATAATACATGTCAGTAATTCAATAGTTACATAATGTAATGAAGAACGAATACACCATATTATAGGATCTTAGACACAACTTTCACCATAATATCATCCTCATAACTTACATGGCAAGTGATGTGTAGAAAAGGCAGAAAACAAAAATTTTGATCTCGCGAGGCTAACCATAAAAAATAGCTTTCATTATTGCCCTGTGATTCTTGCTCCTTTGGGGCTCATCTTAGGAGATGCATTGATGGAGAACGTAACTCTCTTTGATTTACTCCCTTGAACTGCTCTTGTGATTCTTTCGGAAGCATGAAGTTTGAAGTTTTGGGCAACATGAAAAAAATATTGAATTTTTTTCAGAAATTCAATGATTTTTTGAAAACAATTCAATTCAAATTTCAGTGAAGATCTCAATATTCAAATGTTCTGTTCATATTTCATGGAAGTTCATTGTCCATTTGAAAACAATGAACTTACGAACTTACGAACACAACATTTGAATATTGAATTCTTTACTGAACATTTGAATTGAATTTTTTTCAAAAAATCATTGAATTTTTGAAAAAAATTCAATGATTTTTTGAAAAGAATTCAATTCAAATGCCAGTGAAGAATTCAATATTCAAATGTTTTGTTCTATGTCATGGAAGTTCATTGTCTTTAAAAGGTTTTAGTTCACTGTCTTTGAAGTAAAATGAGTGAAATAAATATTTCACTTAACATTTAGTCAGCACATTCGGCACTTCCATTACCTAAGAGGGGGTCGCAACTGGACCCCCTTGAGATAAGGGGGTGACCCCCTTGAGAAAAGGGGGTCGCAAAAACCCTGAAAATGTTCGAACGTGACGGTTGACCCTGCCCCGCAGACCCGATAGGAATTCCACGCGAACACGGAAATATAACCATGTTAGCGAGAAAGTAAAATGAGAATGCGGCGGATCGTTTTCTAAGCTATGGCGCCACAAACCTGATGTGTTGGGTATCGTGGAGCTTGGAGTGGATGGCATTTGAGGCCTATAGAACGACTTTGTAAAGCTTACAAAGTGTTCAATGGAAAGGTTCGTTCAGCGGGCGAGATGCGTTCCTTTCCAGAAACCAAAGGACAGTTGAAATTTAAACTAAATGGATACCCTTACTTGTTTGAGCTAGGAAGTACGTTTGGAACGAAGACTAAAATGCCCTCAAATCCCCACCACTTCAATTAGAAAAAGTCCGAATAATATTATTTCGGAATTATCTTATAATCATGATAATGATGAGATAATTAATGTATCACTAAACGAAATAGGTTAATTAATTCAATTTAGTGTACAATAAAAATAATAATACTATTATACGAAGAGTGGGGGCGGAAGTGGTGCAGTGACAAGTGGCGCGCTCACCACGCGAGCGGTCCGGGATCAAATCCTGGGTCGTGAGTCGCCCGGGCCAACCAAGCCTTCCATCCCTCCGGGGTCGGTTAATTGGTACCAGACTTGTCTGGGAGGATAAAAACACTGACTTGAACATCGGCTGGCCCCCGCAAGTCATTGTATAGGCCACATCGCATTCAAACGCCACTGCGAATGTACAAATGGAAGTAGAATGCGTGCCGCATCCCAAAAAGGGATTGATCAACGGCAAATGCTTTATCCTTTATTTTATTTATTATTAGAAAGCATGTAACAGGAAAACCGGTGACTGCAAAATTTAATTAATGCAGACTGTAAGGTATTGCAAATCTTTGCAGGGATTGTGGATCCGCCCCCTTTCATGCAGTCGCCCAACTCCTATATTTTTTCCTTGTACATAAGTTCTAGAGGAGTAGGAGGCAGAATTAAATCTTCTTCATGGAAAAGCTAGATGAAGGGGATCATACTAGCCATTGTTCGTAAGAATGAGAGCAAGTGAAGCAGGGCGACCGTTGATATTTTTTGCTGAAAACGCTAAGGAAATGAAACGGAAACTCCCAATTGAACTAAAATGGGATTAGAGTCCAAGGAAAATTGTGGTCGCTCTGATTCCGCTGATCTCATAAATCTACTACAAATGTGCCTCGACACTTGCGTGCTCGCAAAAGCTTAAGACGCGAGTGAACACGTAACCAATTTTTTTAAATTAACATTCTTAATTAAATTTTTAGAGCTCTAGTGGACTTAAGCGCTATCCTGTATTTTGTTGTTCTGCACTGGATGTTAGCTAAACGCGTTTTTTGTGCCGTTCAAGCTCCTATCGAGCTATTTATCTGGGCCGATGCAGACAAGACCGCTCGCAAGGAATATCCCAGTCGTCAAATGTCAAACGAGGAAACTACACATCATACAGACGGCACACTCATCCTGTTAAGTTTGCACACCGTGTAGTAACATTCTAAAGCTAGGAAACCAAACTGGAGTGTGAGGAAGAAGGGCAAAATCACACTCATGCGCGGAACGCTGGTGGACCGAACCTCAATTTCTTTCAAGGACTGTCTTTTTTCCTAAGCACAGGGGAGGTCCAGTGGAAAACCTACAGTAGTGCAGCATCTTCGATGTACGATATGGCCACCACAGTGATGGGCACTCAGTCAACTGTAATGACACGGATACGATCAGGATTCCGGCTGGCATGACCTCCCGACAGAAGATTGTGGAGGAATTGCAGAAAAATGTTGGACACTGCAACACTTCGAATTCATGCCGTACAGTGGATGGTCGTCGAGGTTCTAGTAAAGATTTTGCAGTGATATTCACTTTTATCGAACAACTTTTGGACTGATGAGTTGTTTTCGAGCTGAGTATAAAGACTGGTAACAGAGAAGACCAAAGATTTGAAAAAATGCGCTATATTGCAAGATATGGGGGCATTTCACGGACAACTCGTCAACACTATCTATTTTCAGCGTAAGAAACGAGGGGGGACCCAGAGGGTGGTGTTATCAATTATCCATTTCTTCCGTACGTGATCCCTTCGGCCGCCTCTGCATACACACTTACATTGGTCCTAAGGGAGGCCCAATATCTGGCATGGGCGCCTAACAGAATGGAAGGAAGCTGAACCTTGGAATAGATGATGATTGAGAGAAAGGAAGTAATGCTTTAAAAAATCCGCTAAGTGTTCCATTGATGCGTGTGATCCATCGGAAATTCATAAGTCACCTTCCATTAGCGCATTAGCCATTACTAGTAGATATGAAGCTTGCGTGCCGTGTATGGTGCTGCTGAGAACGATGAGGGAAAACTAGACAGGATTTTCAAAGCAAAAATTTAAAGAAAGGTCGCCGAAAAAGAAACAAAGGTCGTTCAGTCCTGGAAAACGTAGTGCAGTTCATACGCGCGCTACGTTGTCTTCATTCGCTCCTAAAGGAATGACCCATAAAAAAAAATCACTATGACATATCCACCACACCAGCTATGTTAAGCTTGAGAGCCACACTTCAACGAAAAAAAAAAAACAAAAATTCGCCGTTATATCATATTACACTGCACATTGAACATATGCTTAGCGATTCTTCACTTAATTGATATCGATACCTCAAGAAAATCATAAGAGCATTGGAATTCATCGCAATTTGAATGCAAATTTCGGTCCCCACAATGATTTCGGCGGAATACCGGCCAATGCTGGGCGAGATTTCACCAAGAATTTGATCCTTGGATCATGCGCAGAGACGGTGGAAACTCCTTCCAACTGCGCCAACTTTACCCCACCTGTACTTGGGCCATCACAAAGCAATCTGTAGTAGTGTTTTACATTTCAGCGGAGCACTATAATCGTTTCATGCTCTCCCGTAACCATTTCGAAACGCCATTGCTGTCGTCGGCACGTCTCGCTAACAGAACTCTGGTCATCTACGGTCAGAGGCCGGTGTAGCCACTGCCACATTGCACCAAAGAGGCTATAAGGCCGTTCACCTCTCCGGAAGTGGGTTAAGCTCAGCTTGCCAAAAAATAGCTCTAGAATGATTATGTTTACCTTTCTTGAAAACTTCGTTGTTCCAGATATCCCCTTCTACAAGACGTTCTACCCAAAAGGGCTAACATCAAAAACCGGGTCAACTTTGGACATTACTGTGCTTGCCGAGGCCCTTCAAAGGAAAATGTGAGTAAGCAAAGCTTAATTGTGGTAATTTACGCACAAGCCATTTTTTGTATACAGTTCGACTTGCTTTCTGGCATAGTTCAGACCTAATCACCATTAGTAGAGCTTCTCCATAAAATTCTTCTGTCATTTCTATTTTTCTCTTCATGATCTTCGAATGGACTTCTTTTTTTGAATATAGATATGCATTGCCAATTAGGAGCAAAACTTGTGCTACAGTTTGATTTCTTTATTATTTATTACTGATTTATTATTGAGGTTGAGATATGTTGAGTTGATATGCGGCCGAACTTGGACTTTTCAAGCGGATTCTGCATCGAGGGCGGCCGGTCTATGGCGAAGCACTTCAGCGTCCCGCCTTCGTAGCGTAGAAGCTAAAAGTAGGACACCAGCCGTCAAAGCGAAAGCTCCATGGAAGTAACAAATTACGCTCAGTTTATGTAAATACCGTAGTTTCATATGTCCCCCCCACCACCATATCCTTCCAATTGATCGTCGTTAAGCTCATAAGTTATTGTAATCTTTTCGAATTAATGGTAATTATGTCTACATAAACATTTCATACAAACCTTATTTTAACACACTTTTTATCTTGAAGGCACAACCCAGGCAGAGGTCGTGTGTGAACGCTTCTCTTCGGTCAGAAGTATAGAACCCTAGGGGACAATCACAAATGTGGCGTTCACGTGCACGGAATTCGACCGACAAGAACGCTTTGGGCTTGCAAAGTAAGCTGCTCGAGCTGCAGCGAACGAGCTCTCTTATCAGGCCGTTGTCTGGTGCTCTCTCATCTGATGCGCTCTCTCGCCCCATACTCTCCTCTTCGCGCTTAGTCTCTCGTTCCTTTAGCACAGCCAATTAGGAAGGTGAGTGAGCCCTCAACCTGAGCGTTTTCGACGGATTCTTTTCCTTTTTTCTTCACTGCCGGCCTAACTTCGGCCGCACGCGATTCGAGCAAAGCGGACATGCCCGCGCGACCTAGTCATGGGCCTCCTCGGGCTTGCGCGATTCCGGGGCCGTCACCCTTCGCGTCTGCGCTTAGACATGTTACAGAGGAGAGCGTTGGGGCGTGTCGAAGATGGGCCCGAGCACCGATGAAAGTTCAGAGCGCGGGGATCAAAAGGCAGAAAGGGGTTTCTCATAGCTTAGAGTTTCTGGGGCGAATTGGTGTCGCGGTGTATTACATCGGGCACCACTGTCCCAGCCTGCTACCTTATTCTAATGAGCTGACATGTTTGATCAGAATTCCGCACTAAGTTTCAATAAAGCGGATCGCGCTCAAAATAATCCCTGATCCACGCAGCAAGTCCAGAACTACAGATTATGACGAAAGTTCAGTTACACTCAACTGGCGGTGCTTAGCGTTCACGCAAAAGCGTAACGAGCCGCGACGTTGAAGCGAAGTGATATTTCAGAAGCGAATTCGTATCCAACACCAAAGCAGTTACCCGTTTCAGGAGTCGCGTTGATCGATGACGAAGACGTCCGTACAAGCGATGATTTAGGATCATGTCGTGTACGGTCGGGCGAGTACTAGCTGGCAGAAAAACTGCAATAGTTGAAATCATAGCACAAGCGGAATGCGGTAGCTGTTATGCGCGCCGGAAGAAACGGACAGACTTCAGTGCGCCGGAACGTTTTTGTCGCAGTCCCGCAGATGGTCAGAAATCAAACCATTTCTAGGGAGCACCACCTTTGACATCTCATTGTTAGTCTTCACAGACCATGCCAACCATATCGCTTCTGCACCATTTGAAATGTCGTGTACAGCAACAATACGATGGACCATCGAGGCGTCGGACTGTGTCCCCTAGTAATACAGCGCCCAAGAGCAACCCCCGACATGAACCACATGCAGAATACATTCGCTAGGTAAATGTCTATGGAACAGTTGGGGGCGCTAAACTGGACATGGATCTCGAATTCCCAGTCCGCCCGTTCCACTCAATGGGCCGCACTCTTCAGGCCCTGGCGACTGGCTCCACTCCACAAACACGAGAGTTTCTTCAGAGTGACAGCACTTTACTACCTGCGATATATCATAGGTTCCATACGTCGCAAGGTAGTCGAATAAGTCCGCGAGGAATGATGAAGGTTGGAAAATCATGAGAGCAAAAAGAAAACACACAATTCACAGGAAGGAACAATTTATACAAGCGCTGAGAGTCTGGCGTTGGTATTTAATAATAAGAATGGAACATTCTCAGCTAATAAGAACTAGCGACTTGGCACATAAAACAAACACACACAATTGAGCATTCCCTATAAAAAAACACCTTCCACTACATCACACGCCTAGAACTCAATCAATTTCTTTCCATAAAAGCTCACTGTCGACTTTGTTTTTCGATGACAACATGATATAACAAACGTTTAAAATTCTAGATGTAACCACAATCTATCATCTACTAATCTCAAAACTAGTAAAGCAAGAGTCGAAATCGCGCGTTCCTTCAGTCAGCTGGAAGGAAGCCAGTAAACACGGTAGCTCTGAAAGAAAACAGGTGCAGTAGATCAGAGATGATTGGATATCTTCATGAAGAAAGGCGTTATGTTATCTTTCCACCGTTGAGGGAGGGAAGCTGCAGTTATCTCATATTTTCCTGATAGGCTTCGCCGCGAAAGGGGCGGGAATTTGTGGAGCAATTTTTTGAGCGCGGCGGGATGTTGGCAAGAGACAAAAAATCTAGTTGGCGAAACAGGAGAGAACCGTTTCCATTGAAAAGCTTCGAAGGGATTCCCTCTGTCTCTCTCACAGAAATAATAACTGGCCAGAGGGTGCATAGAAATACGGCCCGGTGAACTCATAGTGGCGTAGTGGTGGGGACCCTTCCAAGTTAAAAGAAGAGCACAGGGAAATATTCGGTTGAAAGTTCAGTCTTGTACAAAATAATGTCACAGCCGAAAAAAATCCACGGCAAAAGTGATTACTTAATCGCTTCCAGATAGCTGAAAGAGAACTGCATCAAAAATTTACTAACCTTGGTAGGAGGTCTGGACTGATGAGAGGTAAACCAGCTTTTTCTCGTCTTGCTATTTCTAAATGTGCTTCACGGAGAGCCCATTCGCGACCCATCGGCCTTGAATAAACAAGATTGTTGGTAAGATTGCATCTGTATACATTTATTACAGCGCGACGTATTTTTGGCTCGTCCGAGCTGTCATGCGGCAAATCGCGCGGCGATCCGGACGAGGCTTCGCGGGCTTTTGCAGCCACCACATCAAAGCGTGTGCAGATCGCGGATAAAATCTGCAAGGTTGGAAGATAATGATGAAGATGGCAAGGAACTAGCATATTTATAGCGATAAGGACGCTAATGTCGCTGGAGGGGGGGGTATACTCAAGTGAGTGAGTCAATTACTCCACCTGAAAGAAGAGGAACTAAGCCTTATGAAGGGAAGGGATTCTGGGGAAGAATGTGAGCAATTTGTGCTTCTCCGACGTTTCTGCCCTCTCCTTAGGCTTAGTCCTTCACATACGTTCGACCTTGTTTCCAATGTTCCTCTAAGTACATAAGCGCCACGATCAGCAAAGCATACTTAGTTGACAATAGATAACTCCAGCTCAGTATAAATCCCTAATTTTAGTGTTTCTATTCGCTTTTATGATAGTAGTGATATTTCCATGAAGGTTCTCTTCATCTCTTTCGCTGACATCACCGCTATTCAAATCTCCGCGCGCGGAAAGTTATTTCAAACCGAAGAATCATGCAGAGTTTATTCGCAATCTGCACACGCTTAGACGTGTTGAATTCTGCTGCGCAGAACCCGCGCAGCCTTGTCTCACGCGGATCGCCGCGCACTTCGCCGCGTGCACGTCGGAGGGGCCAAAAGTCCCGCACCCCCATTACAAACGCTGAGCCGAGAAACTAATTTCTCGACAATTTCAAAATCTAGAACAGAAAATATAAAAGACGAGCACGACAGTTATAAAATTCAGGACAAAAACTGAATTTGGAGTATACTTGAGGAAGGAACAAAGCACAGATTAAAAAGCATCAAATATTCTCAAAAGAGATAACGTACCAGTCAGGACGAGCAAACATAATCCAACATGTTACCCAAGTAGTTAAAACGGTGAAGACGAGAAATACCCCCTGAAAAAAAGCATGCATGATGTTCATAGCATTTCAAACCACTGCTTTCAAAAATTCCGAAAATTAGTCGTTGATTCATGAAATAACAGAGGAAAAAACGGCAAACAACTAGCCTCTATTCATGTACAAACACTGTTTCGAGGAAAAACCACCTCGTTTTGAACTGGATTTTCCGATAACGAGTCTATGTACAAATGTAAGTCTATGAAGCAGATTTTGAAGATTCGAACAGGAATACATTTCTATACCATTCCCGCCAACACTGGTGTTTTGAATGTGAACTTGTTATCGCGCTTCTATCAGCAGATTATTATGGCCCTGAGACAACAAGACAGAGCCAACGTTCACTGGTTTCCCACTTCACTTCGCTTCACTTCACTTTTTTCATCCTACCCTTCAATCTTTACCTAGATACGAAATGTGTAGCATAAGAGGGGAAATTACGCAAAAGGAGTCGCCTCCGTGTTAAAATGCGGGAAGTATGTGACGCGCTGTCAATGTGCTAGATCAGTTACCAGCGTCAAAAAAAAGTAATCGGGTTGAATCAATAAAAAAATAAGGGCAAGGTAAACAAAATTAAACGATAAGTTGAAAAAATAAAGCAACAAAAGTTCCAACGAACTTGGTGAAACTTGAGCCAATCCTTGTGTTCATCATGAGATACTCGTCCAAACCAAATCCATTCACGACGCTAAAACTAGCAGATTACAATCGCTAGACATGTTGAGTCTTCTTCAGTTACACTTTAGAGCACTTTTGGACTCCTTTTCTTTGCAGACCTTTTTATGACGAATGAATTCTAGATTCATTTCTAAAACATTCTCATTTTTCAGAAGAGGATTGCTGACTGGAAATTAATTTATACTTTTCACGCTCGAATACTTATGCTGTATGACCTAGTTTAACCTTCCTAAGTCCTTCACTCACAACATCACACCAAAGTCTTTCAGACATTTCTAGAACTACAATTCTCAAAGGGATTCTCCAGGTCAGAACTATCTTTCTCCCAGATGGATGGAGGGTAACGAAAACCCCATTGAAACGTGTTTTTTTTTCTTTGAATTATTTCCCTAACTTTTAGCAGGCTTTTGCTTCTACAATCACTACTCCACCAGAGGACCCCTTCTCGCGACATTTCTGTCTAGGAATATGAACAAGAATTTGCAGCAAATTCCGTCCTCCTGCCCCATCATAAGGCCACTATAGGGAAAGGTTTACCATCTTTGCTCCTTGATCCTTAGCTAGGGGACGTCTCCAGCCATCGCCAAATAACCAGTCGAGCCGTCCGCCATTGAGCTTCGGCCATGGATTGTCGTATGCATAGGTGTCTGTTCCAGGTCTGAAAATGATATTCGGAACATACTGGAACTGCATCCGACTCTTCTATTCCTATAAAGTCCGATCAATTAGTCGTGCAAATGCTCAAGAGTTGTGATTGAAACCTAATTTAGTGCACTGATAATTCGCAACTTATAAATCAGGCCCAATTACACTCAAATGCCTGACATCTCTGAACGTCGGCCGAATGCGTGAACCAACCCAAAAATGGCTGGTCAATTCCAAATTATTCATGCATTTTATTTATAAAAGTCCCTATATGGATGCCATTAGGCTTCCTTTTAGACAAAAAAATAGAGCTGTTTCTGACAAACCTAAGCCCCATAAAAAAGAAACTGTAGAATTGGTGTGTCTTCATTGTAAAAAAAAAGTAGAGCGAAGGAGGGAAGTAAGAAGATTCCAACTTCAGAGGGGCTCAAAATTCCTTGCCGAAACAACAGCAAAATCAAACGTCAAGATAATATCATTATCACTAGTGATGCGCTTATCGCAGCGCACCCAGGAGGGGTTACTGTTACTCACACATATTCGCCATAGTGGAACACACATGACAAAGAGTCACGTCCAACTCCTACCAATTAACGCCCACATTAATTTGCTCTTTGGATAGTGGCCTCTAAGCCTCCTATGTTAATTATCGGTTCTAGTATGTAGAAAGTACATGAACTTTTTATATAATATGAGGTATGGAAATAGATAAGCTCTAAGATATCCAGCATCACGTAGGGTTCAAAAAGGATGCTACACGGGTTTACTATGGGTTCATGCTCCGACGAGCTTTCCTTATGATTTTGAGTTTCTCTGATCAAAACGGTTACCTTTGGGCAAGAAGGTGGCATAACAACTTCAGCGAAATAGGGAAAGGTTTGAAAGACTTGAATGTGGAGGAAAATTAACACATTGACGACCGCGCGCGTTTTGGCTTTTTTGGCCGTGTGGGACCCGGGCCGATTTTGCGAGTGCGACCGCCGCACCTCGGATCCGTGAATTTTTATTGATAACTTTTTAAAGCACCAGTGGTACAAAAACATCTCAGTAACAGTCAATGCGTAGAAGGTAATAGAGTATATAGTGACGAAGTTCCGATTAAAGAACATGTAATGGTAATGAAAAAGGAAACTTTAGTCATTTTATCTGTAGTGGATGCCAAAAGCTCTTTTGATGTGGTTATACCAAGTGAAACATGTATTTTTCTGTCTCTTTAGATTTGCATTTACTTTCACTACCCTTTTTTATTGACGTGTTCATGAGAATAGCATGAAAACTATTAATGAACCAAGCCGCCGGTTTCGGTGAGCTTGGAAAACTTCTTCTAAACTGGAGCATATTTGAACAAACAATGACCTATGTCGTTCACAATAATGTTATGTTCTAATCCATAGAAGAGAGACAAACAATTCGGGAAAAAGCTGCGCATGCCCTAGAAAAAGGGATGATAAGGGTGAGACGCGGTAACGCGTCTCAATGTCCAACGAGGTGCGCAAAGTGAGACGCGTTACCGCGTCTCAATGTCGTCAATGTGTTTAAAAAACGAAATCCTAAACGTGCAGAAAAAATCGGAAAAAAAAGTTGCAAAAAATAACAGTGTAATTTGGACAAACCTGTACAAGTCCGGTTTTCGCTCTATGTTCGGATCTGTTGGTTCAGAATGAGACGACAAGTTTCGGAACAGGTCGCAAAGCACGCCACTGACCCGGGCGGCCACATACCCTCAGCATCATGCCTACAGCCCTTGTTTCAAAATGGTGTGCTTATCAAAGACTAAGCCACGGCGAGAACACAGTGGGTACATAAGCAAAGAACAAGTATGAACAAAGAACCTAAAGAAACTAATATTGACACTACACAGCCACGAATGACTAAGAAATTTTAAAGGGTAAAGATGACAACCTGATATTCTTTCTTGTAGAAGGGCAATAACACGACCTATTCTCCTAGATGTGGCTTTAATTATTCATCGCAGCGCTATCTGTCTCAACAAAACAATAGTCAAAAAATACAATCAATCGATGAAAATGTTAGCGGATGGTTCTAAGCGCCGCAAACCAACGTATATTTTAACTAAGAAACCCGACATTGGTGGTTTGAAAAGCCTCTTACAGGGCGAATACCCATCATCTCACAAGTTTCACGCCTTGAAATAGCCGATTATCCATGAAATGATCGAATACAGCTCTCTAGGGTGGCCAAAAAAAGTATGGCGCTTTTCGGACCGACAGCAGAACAACAGCTTTTACAGGGCACACTGAAGCGTAGAGGAAAAAAAAGGAAGCCGAATCACGCTAAATACAAACGTCATTGGTAATTTTGCAAACAAAAACAAAAAGGGCAGCAATGAGCAAAGGCAGCAGTCGCGTCAATTATGGTGTATACGTACTTGAACGAACCACCATACTCGCGCCTGAAACTTTTCGTATTTTGCTCAAACATTTAAGAAGCAATTGGTTTTTTAGTTTTTCAATAATGTCTTCGCTTAGAATGGATGTCACATCTAGTTTTGGATTGTTTCAGATTGGAATGACTGCCAATCATTCCTTATCAAAGGAACAAATTGCAAGGTATAGCCGTCAGCTGCTTATACAAGATTTTGGAGTAAAAGGTACGTGGGTGGTGCTAGAATTAAAATGATTAGTCTGGTTATGCTGAATGCCGCTTCCCAATCGGTGCTCATCGGCTTTCTGCGAGCCGAAAGGTCATTCAAATGGTATCCATTCCGCCGTTCAGCTGTCATCTGTCATATTCCAATTATTATTAAAACCCAGATTAGTCCCCCGTCAACCGCCGGGACCTTCCTTTAATGCGCAAGCTTTCTATCCTCCGCTATGGTCCCTTCCTCCTGTGACACCAACACCTCCTGGAAGTGACGCGTATGCAACACAATGGTGTTTCATACAGTAGAAGGGACACAATCATGATATGACGGTAGATTTTTCGCTTCCCTTCCTCATCCTCCCTTCCTCTCTCCACTGCCCTCCAGCTGCCACTGCAGCACCATGTGGAATGAACGGAAGTGTGCTAAGCAGGTGTTTATATAGCCCTAAGAGTGTTATCACAACTATCCTGCTACAAAACATTGATATCTCAAATCCTGTAAGCTACCCGATTTGTTAGCGGTTTGTTTATCCCATGAGCTTCCTTCTCACTCACTTCATTTTGCGGACGGACACACATACATACACACACACACATACAGATACACAAACCGACACACAAAGTTAGCGCTTTATAAAATAGAAGGATTAAGCGCCAGGAAAATATTTTGGTGCTAACTTAGTTGGGGGGGGGGCACGCGGCGGCGCGGCAGTCTGCTCGCCTGGCATGTTCGGAAATCCGTGGGCCAGGGGGAGTGTAGGCAGTCTAGGGGGTGGGGGTGGGGGCAGTCACTTGACATGCGTGAAAAGCTGGAATGTTCGAGTTTACACTGTCTCGCTCGAGAGAGCCCAGGTGAGCAGACTGCCGCGCCGCCGCGTGCCCCCCCCCCCCAACTAAGTTAGCACCGATTTCTTTAGTTCCGCAGCAGCGGTTAAGGAAACGAGAGGGGGGGGGAGAATAGTGGGAGCTCATTCGGACAAAGGGCGTGGTGCCCCAGGATTCACCTTGGAAAGTTGCTAGAAAGGGAGCTGTAATGCTCCGGAAAGGACGTGGTTGCGAATCGATCGACGGACTACTTGTGCGGAATAAGGAAATAAATACGCTTCGGTTCAATCTAATGATATTGGGTGTAACAGTTGGCAAGAATCTATTGGTGTTTTCTGGCACGCAACAGGGACATGTAGAGACTTTGTTAGCGCCTGCCTGTGCAATTCGATGAGCAAGGAAGGACAGGTGTTGGCCTGGACTTTATGTTTACCTACTCGTTATTTTGAGAAAATGTGG